>PVKH010032570.1:0-12147 GCA_004027955.1 Chaetophractus vellerosus | reverse complement strand
CAAAGGACGAGCTGGGAAATTCTCTCCGAATGTTGAAATCAGTTCCCTTTAATAAGCAGTCAACTGAATGGATAACAGCGTCATCCATTCTTCATCCAATCTTGCTGATTGATGCAGATGCAATTAGCCCCAGGCTTGCTGGACCCAACAGCTGGGCACAATTACCTGGCCGAGTTGACACATTAGCCTAGCCATCACACTGGCTTAGTTTTAAAAATGGAAGAAAATACTGCATTCAGAGTGTCTTAGGTAACACCAATCTTTGAACATTAATTGTAAGTGAAAACAACTGAATAGTAATCAACTAAACCTGTATCTGATACACTTTACAAAACTGAAGATGTTACTGCACTCACAGAACATTAGGTATAACATGGATTTTGATATAGACTGTAGGTGAAAAGAAGTGCATAGCTGTCAATGACACCAGAATCTGCCTTAGTTTCTAAAACTGAAGAACATAGTGCATTCTCACATTAGTAAAACCAGGGTTTTGACTTTGATTCTAAGTGCAAAGTGCATAGCTGTCAATGAAACCAGTATATGGCTTTGTTTTCAAATCAGAAGAGCATACTGCAATCACAGAGCATTCGGTGAAATCAGAACTTATGACATTGACTGTTAGTGAAAAAGGCATAGCAGGAAAAGAAACCAGTATCCTGCTTACTTTTCAAAACTGAAAACATACTGAATTCACAGAGTATCAAGTAAACTTCGGTTCTGACATTGAGGGTAAGTGAATAAGAATTGCATAACAATCAGTGAAACCAGTGTTTGGCTTAGTTTTCTAAAGAGAATAACACACTGCATTAAACAGAGTGTAAATTTAAATATGGAGTATGGCATTGATTATATTTGAAAACAAGTGCATAGAAGTCAATGACACCAGTATCTGGCTTAGTTTTTAAAGACTAAGAACATATTTCATTCACAGAGCATAAGTAAAAGAGTGAAGAATGATTTTAAGTGAAAACAAGTGCATAGCTGTCAATGAAATCAGTATCTGGCTTTGTTCTCAAAACTGAAGATCATAATGCATTCACAGAGGGTTATGTATAATCAATTCTTTGGCATTGACTGTAAGTGTAAACAAGTGCCTCAGAGTCAATGAAACCAGTTTTGGCTTAGTTTTCTAGACCAAAGAATATACTGCATTCACAGAACATCATGTAAAACCTGTGTTTTGACTTTTAGTGTAAGGGAAAACAAGTGCATATCACTAAATGAAACCAGTAGCTGGCTTAGTTTTCAAACCAGAAGAACATACTACATTCACAGATTGTTAGGTAAAACATGGATTTTGACATTGATTGTAAGGTAAAACAAATGCATAGGGATCAAAAAAACAATATCTTGCTTAGTTTTCAAAATATAAAAAAATGCTGCAATTACCTAGTGTCAAGTAAAACCACTGTTTTGACATTGTTTTTATGTGAAAACAAGTGGATAGAAATCATGAATCCAGTATCTGCCTTAGTTTTCAAAGTGAAGAACATAAAACATTCCAAGAGTAATATGTAAAACCAGGGCTTGACATTGATTGTAATTGAAACAAGTGTTTAGGATTCAATGAATCCAGTACCTGGCTTAGTTTTTAAAACCAGAGGACAGAGTGCATTCACCAGTAGTTACTTAAAAGCAATACTTTGACATTGAGTGTAATTAAAAACAAGGTCATAGCAATCAATTAAAACACTATTTGGCTTAATTTTCAAAACTGAAGAACATACTGCTTTCCGAGAGTCTTAGTTAAACCAAAGTTTTGACATTGATTGTAAGTGAAAATATGTGGATAGCACTCATTGATACAGTTATCAGTCTTTGTTTTCAAAACATAAGAACAGGGATCCAGCTGTGGCTCAATTGGTAGTGCTCTGGTTTGCCACATGGGAGGCCCTGGGTTCAGTTCCTGGGGCCTCCTAGAGAAGGCAAGCTGCCTCAAGCAGGCAAGCTGCCATGAGCTGGCAAGCCACCACGAGCAGGCAAGCCACTGCAAGCAGGCAAGCCACCATGCAGTGAGCTGACTCGGCGGTATGCAACAGCAGGGGGAGATAGGTGGACATGGAGGAGTGCAAGGCAGATGAACACAGTGAGAACAAGCAGCAGAGAGGGAATATATAAATAAATAAAAACAAATCTTTTTAAAAAAACGTAAGAACACGGTGTATTCTCATAGCATTAAGTAAACCTAACATTTTGACATTGATTGTAAGTGAAAACAAGTGCATAGGAATGAATATAACCAGTATCAGGCTTGGTTTTCAAAACTGGAGAATATAGTGTATACAAAAAACGTTAGGAAACACCAGGGATTTGATATTGATTGTAATTGGAAACAAGTGCATAGCAGTCAATGAAACCAGTATCTGTTTGTTTTCAAAAATGAAGAGCAGAGTGCATTCACAGAGAGTTTGGAAAAAACACAGGTTTAACATTGAATATTAGTAAAAACAACTGCATAACAGTCAATAAAACCAGTATGTGGCTTAGTTTTCAAACTGAAGAACATATTCCTTTCACAGAAGGTCGCATAAAAGCAGTGTTGTTACATTGTCTCCTAGTGAAAACAAGTGCATTACAGTCATTGATACAAGTATCACTCTTAGTTTTCAAAAGCAAACAACATACTGCTTTCACAGAGAATTAGGTGAAATCAGGGTTTTGACATTTAGTGTAAGTGAAAACAAGTGCATAGCAGTCAATTAAGCCAGTATCTGGCTTAGTTTTCAAAAGCAAAAAAAAAAAAAAAAAAAACATATTGCCTACCCTGAGCATTAGGTAAAATCAGCATTTGTACTTTGATTGGGAGGGAAAACAAGTGCATAATAGTCAATGAAACCAGTATCTGCTTAGTTCTGAAAAGCAAAGAACATAAAGCCATCACAGAATGTTAGGTAAAACCACTGTTTTGACATTGCTTGTAAGTGAAATCAAGTGCATTGATACAAGTATCAGTCTTTGCTTTCAAAATTGAAGAAAATACTGCTTTCCCAGAGCATTATATGAAAACAGGGCTTTGACATTGACAGTAAGTGAAAACAAGTGCATATCAGTCACTTAAATCAGTTTCAGGATTGTTTTCAAAACTGAAGAACATACTGTGTTCACAGAGTTTAGGTAATAACAAGATTTTGACATTGGATGTAATTGAAAACTAGTGCATAGCATACGCTGAAATCTGTATCAGGATTGTTTTTGATACTGCAGAACATACTGAAATCAGAGAGTGTTCTAAAAGCAGTGTTTTGACATTGAAGTTTAGGGAAATAAAGGGCATATTAGTCAATTAAACCAGTATATGAGTTAATTTTCAAAACTGAAGAACAAACTGCATTCACAGAGCATTAGGTAAAACCAGTGTTTTGACATTGAGCAAAAGTGAAAAAAAGTGCTCAACAGTGAATAAAACAAGTATCTGCCTTAGTTTGCAGCACCAAAGAAAAATTTGCATTCACAGAGCATTAGTTAACACCAGTGTTTTCCAATTGATAGTAAGTGAAAACAAGTTCAGAGGAGTCAATGAAACCAGTATCTGATTTAGTTTTCAAAATAAAAAAACATACTGTATTCTCAGTGCATTAGAAAATAATAGTGTTTGGACATTGATTATAAGTGAAAACAAGTGCATAACTCTCAATGAAACCAGTATCTGGCTTAGTTTTCAAAGCTGTAGAAAATACTGCATTCTCAGATCATTATATAAAACATGGCTTTGACAGTGACTGTAAGTGAGAATAAGTGCATAGTCTCTATGAAGCCAGGTTCTGGCTTAGTTTTCCAAATACTGCATTCACAATGCTTAGGTAAAACCAGTGTACTGACATTGCTTGTAAGGGAAAACAAGTGCATAGCAGTCAATGAAACCAGTAGCTGACTTAGTTTTCAAAACTGAAGAATATACTGCATTCATCATGTATTAGGTAAAACCAGGGTTTGGACACTGATTTTAAGTAAAAACAACTGCATAGTAGTAACTAGAACCAGTAGCAGGCTTAGTTTACAAAACTGTAGACCATAATACACTCACAGTCCACTTGTAATACATAGGTTTTGACATTGACTGCAGTGAAAACAGGTTCAGAGCAGCCAATGAAACCAGCATCTGGTTTGTTTCAAAAACAAATAACATACTTCATTCACAGAGCATTAGGTAAAGCCATGATATTAACATGGATTGTAATTTAAAACAGGTGCATAGCAGTCAATAAAACCAATATCTGGATTAGTTTCAAATCCAAAAAGCAACCTGCATGCACATACTGTTAGATAAAACTTGTGTTTTGGCATTGACTGTAGGTGAAAGTGCACAGCAGTCAATGAATCCAGTATCTGGCTTATTTTTCTAACCCGAAGTACAACAGTATTCACATAGCTTTAGATAAAATCAGTGTTTTGACACTGAATGTATGTGAACAAAGGGCATAGTTGTCATTCAAACCAGTATTTGGCTTTGTTTACAAAGGCAAAGACCACAGAGCATTCACAGAGCTTAGGTGAGGCCAGGGATCTGACAATAATTTTAAGTGATAAAAAGTGTATTTTTGAAAAGGAAAACAATACAGCCTAGTTTTCAAATCAGAAGAGAATACTGCATTCACAGATGTTAGATAAAAAATCAATGTTTTGACAGTGAATGTATGTGAGAACAAGTGCAAAGTAGTCAGTGAAACCAGTAACTGTCTTAGTTTTCAAAACAGAATAACATACTGCATTCACTTTCCTTAGGTAAAACCAGTGTTCTCGCATTGACTGTAAGTGGAAACAATTGCAGAGCAGTCAATGAAACCAATACCTGGCTTAGTATTCAAAACAGAAAAAAATACTGCTTTCACAGAATGTTAGCTAAATGCATGTACGTGAAATATTGAATGTAAATGAAAACAAGTGCCTAGCAGTCAATGATACCAGTAATTGGTTCATTTTCACAACTGAAGAACAAACTTCATTCACGGATTGTTAGGTAAAACCATTGTTTTGACAATGAGTGCATGTCAATACATGTGCACAGCATTCAAAGAAACCAATATCTTGCTTAGTTTTCAGAACCAAAGAACATACTGCATTCAAAGAGCATAGGGTATAACCAGGGTTTTGACATTGTATGTGAGTAAAAACTAGTGCATAGCAGTCAATGAATCCAGTACCTGGCTTAGTTTTCAAAAGCAAAGAACATATTGCTTTCCCTTAGCATTAGGTAAAACCAGTGTTTTGACTTTGATTGTAAGTGAAAGCAACTCCAGAGCAGTCATTGAAACCAGTTTCTGGCATAGCTTTCAAAGATGAAGAACATACTGCATTCACAGAGCATTAGGTAAAATTAGAGTTTTGTCATTGACTGTGATTGAAAACAAGTGCATAGCAGTCAATGAAACCAGTATCTGTCTTAATTTTCAAAACCAAAGAACATACTGTATTCACAGAGCCGTAGGTAAAACCAGTGTTTTTAACATCATAACTTAAAGATGAATAGCAATTAATGAAACAAGTATCTGATTTATTCTTCAAACCAAGGATCATACTGCATTCACAGAGTTTTAGGTAAAACCAGTGGTTTGAATGTGATTGTAAGATAAAACAAGTGCATAGCACTGAATGAAACCAGTATCTGGCTTACTTTTCAAAACTGAAGAACATACTGCATTTACAGAACATTAGGCATAATCAGCATTTTGACAATGATTTTAAGTTAAAACAAGTGCACAGCAGTCAATGAAACAATTATCTTTCTTTGTTATTGGAACTGAACAATATACTGCCTCACTGACTGATAAATCTAGTGTTTTGACATTGACTGTAAGTGAAAGCAAGTGCATAACATTCACTGAAACCAGTATCTGGGTTAGTTTTCAAAGATGAAGAACATAATTCAGTCTCAGACCATAATGTAAAACCAGTGTTTTGACATTGATCATAAGTGAAATCAAGTGCATAGCAGTGAATAAAACCATATCAGTCTTATTTTAATACCAAGGAACATTCTGAATTCACAGAACATTAAGTAAAACTAGTGAATTGATATTGACTTTAAGTGAAAACAAGTGCATAGCAGTCAATGAACCCAAATTTTGGCTTAGATTTCAAAACAGAAGAAAATACTCTATTCAAAGAGCATTAGGTAAAACCAGCATTTTGACATTGACTTTAGGTGAAAACAAGTAAATAGCAGTCAATGAAACCACTATCTGGCTTAGTTTTCAACCTGAAGAACATATCACATTTACAGATTGTTAGTTAAAACCAGTGTTTTGACATTGACATAGATGAAAACAAGTTCATAATAGTCTAGGAAATCAGTATATGGTTTGCTTTTCAAAATCAAAGAACATACAACATTCCCAGAACCTTAGGTAAGACCAGGTTTTGGACATTGAATGTATGTGAAAACAAGTGCATAGCCTTCATTGAAACCTGTATCTGGTTTAGTTTTCAAATATAAAGAACATACTGCATTGACAGATTGTTAGATAAAACATAAGTTTTAACATTCCCTGTAAGTGAATACAAGTGGATAGCAGCCAATAAAACCAGTTTCATGATTAGTTTTCAAACACAAAGAATGTAATACACTCACTGTGCTTAGGTAAAATCAGTGTCCTGGCATTGATTGTAAGTGGAAACAATTGCAGACCAGTCAATTAATCCAATACCTGGCTTAGTATTCAAAACAGAAAAAAATACAGCTTTCACAGGATGTTAGGTAAACCCAGAGTTTGATATTGAATGAAAAGAAAACAAGTGCCTAGCAGTCAATGAAACCAGTAATTCATTCTTTTTCACAACTGAAGAAAATACTTCATTCAAGGATTGTTATGTAAAAACATTGTTTTGACAATGAGTGAATGGGAAAACATGTGCACAGCACTCAAAGAAACCAGTATCTCACTTAGTTTTCAAAATCAAAGAAATACCGCATTTACAGAGCTTTAGGTTAAACCAGTGTTTTGTCATTTGTTGTAAGGTAAATCAAGTGCATAGCAATCAGTGAAACCAGTATCTGGCTTTGTTTTCAGAACCAAAGAACATACTGCATTCACACAGAATAGGGTAAAACCAGGGTTTTGACATTGAATGTGAGTAAAAAATAGTTCATTCCAGTCAAAGAAACCAGTATCTGGCTTAGTTTTCAAAAGCAAAAAGCATACTGCATTCCCTGAGCATTATATAAAACTAGTGTTTTGACTTTGATTGTAAGTGAAAGCAAGTGCATAGCAATCAATTATTATAATATCTTGCTTTGTTTTCAAATCTGAAGAACAAATTTCCTTCACAGAGTGTTAGGTAAAACAGGGAAATGACATTGACTGTAAGTGAAACAAAAGGGCAAGCAGTTAACAACCCCAGTATATCACTTTGTTTTCAAAACAAAAGAACATACTCTATTCACAGAGTGTAAAGTAAAACTGCTTTGTGATATTGGCTGCAAGTGAAAAGAATTGTATAGAATTCAAAGAAACCAATATTTGGCTTAGTTTTCTAAGCAAAAAATATACTCCATTCACAGCATGTTAGAAAAAAATCAGTGTTGTTACATTGATTGTAAGTGAAAACAAGTGCATAACATCAATGAAATGAATATTTTGCTCTGTTTTCAAAAGCGAAGAACACACCTCATTCACAGTGTTATGTAAAACCAGTGTTTTTTACATTTATTGTAACTGAAAACTAGTGCATAACAGTCAATGAATCCAGAATCTATATTAGTTATCAAACCTGAAGAACATATTGCATTCACAGAGTGTTAAGTAAAAGCAGTGTATTGACATGGATTGTAAGAGAAACCAAGTACATAGCAGTAAATGAAATAAGTATTTGTCTTAGTTTTCAAAACTAAAGAACAAACCACATTCATAGAGTGTTAGGTAAAACTAGTGATTTGACATTGACTCTAATTTAAAATAATTATATAGCATTCAATGAAACTGTTATTTCCTTCAGTATTCAAAACCGAATATTATACTGCATTCACAGAGAGTTAAAAGCTGTGTTTTGTCATTGAGTGTAAGTGAAACCAAGTGTATATCCATCAATGAAACCAGTATCTGGCTTACATTTCAAAACTAAAGAACAAACTGCATTCACAGAACATTAGTTAAACCACAGTTTTAACATTGTCTCTAAGTGAAAACACATGCACAGAATTCAATAAAACCAATATTTGCCATAGATTTGGAAACCAAACAACATATTGCATTCACAGAGTGTTAGGTAAAACCAGTGTTTTGACATTGTTATAAGTGAAACCAATTGCATGGCATCAATGAAAAAGTATTTGGCTTAGTTTTCATAATTAAAGAAAAAACTGAATTAACAGAGTGATAGGTAAAACCAGAGATTTGAAACTAAATTTAAGTGAACTCATATGCATAGCAGTCAATGAAATTAGTATCTTGCTAAGGATTCAAAACTGTAGAAAGCACTGCATTTACAGAACATTAGGTTAAGCCAGTATTTCGACTTTGGTTGTAATTGAAAACACGTGCATATTGGACAAAATAATATATCTGGCATAGTTTTCAAAACAGAAGAACATAAGGCATTCACAGAGCACAGGTAAAACCTGGGTTTGACATTGATTGTAAGTGAAAAAAAGTACATATCAGTCAATAAAACCATTATCTGATTTAGTATTTTAAAGTGAAGGAAATATTTTATTCACAGAGTGTTAGGTAAAACCAGTGTTTTACATTGATTATAAGTGAATACAAGTGAATAACATTCAATGAAACCAGTATCTGGCTTAGTTTATAAAAGTGAAGGAAATACTGCATTCTCATCGTGTTATATAAAACCTAAGTTTTGACATTGAATGTGTGGGAAAACAAGTTCATAACAGTCAAGGAATCCAGAATCTACCTTAGTTTTCAAAACTGAAGGGCATACTGCATTCACAGAATCTAGCCTAGAGTTCAAAATCAAAGAACATACTGCATGCACAGTGCATTAGATAAAACCAGTGTTTTGATATTCATTGTAAGTGAAACTAAGTGCATAGCAGTCAATGAAAAACATACATGACTTACTTTTCAAAACTGAAGGACATACTACATTGACAGAATGTTAAGTGAAACCAGAGTGTTGACACTAACTGCAAGTGAAAACAATTGCATAGCAGTCAATGTAACCAGTCACTTGCTTATTTTTCAAAACTGAGGAACATACTGCATTGACAGAGTGTTAGGTAAAACTAGTGTTTTGACACTGACTGTATGTCAATACAAGTGCATAGCAGGCAATGAAAGCACTGTGTTGCTTAGGGTTTTTTTTTTAAGATTTATTTTTTATTTATTATACATTCCCCCATTTTTGCTTGTTCTTGCTGTGTTCATTTTTTTTCTCTCTGTGTTCCTCTGTGTCTGCTTGTCTCCCCCTGCTGGGGCAACCTGCCAAGTCAGCTCACCATTGTGGTGGCCCACCTGCTCATGGGGGCTCACCCTTGCTCATGGAGGGCTTTCCTTTGCCTGTGGTAGTGTTCCCTGTTGCTTAGTTTTAAAAACTGAATAACATACTTCATTCACAGAGAATTAGGTAAAGCCAGTGTTCAGTCATTGGTTGTAAGTGAAACCAAGTGCCTAGCAGTCAATGAAACATATATCTGTCTTAGTTTCCAAAATCTAAGATCATACTGCATTCACAGAAGGTTCAGTAGAACCAGTGTTTTGACATTGATTGTTAGGGAAAACAAGTGTATATCTGTGAATGAAATTAGTATTTGCTTTGTTTTCAAATCTGAAGAACAAACTTACTTCAAAGTGTGTTGGATAAAACCAGGAATATGACATTGATTATAAGTGAAACCAGTGCAAGCCTTAAATGAATCATGTATATTGCTTTGTTTTCAAAAGAGAAGAACTTACTCTAGTCACAGGGTATAAGGTAAAACTAGTGTTTTGATATTGGCTGTATTGAAAAGAAGTGCATAGCATTCAATGAAACCAGTATTTTACTGGGCTTTGAAGCAATGAAATATACTGCATTCACAGTGCTTTGTAAAATGAGGGTTTTGACATTATTGTAAGTGAAAACAAGTGCATAACAGTTAATGAATCCAGAATCTAGATTAGCTTGCAAAACCAAAGAAGATACTGCATTCACAGAGTGTTATGTAAAACCAGTGTTTTTACATTGGCTCTAAATTAAAACATGTGTATAGCATTCAATGAAACCACTTTTTACCTAAGTTTTCAAAACAAAAAACATACTGCATTCACAGGGTGTAGGTAATACCAGTGTTTTGATATTAATATAAGTGAAACCAAGTTAATAGCAGTCAATGCCAAAACTATCTGTCTTAGTTTTCAAAACTGAAGAACATACTGCATTGACAGAGTTAGGTAAAACCAGAGTTTTGACACTGAAAACAAGTGCATAGCTCTCAATGAAACTAGTATCTTGCTCAATTTTCAAAACTGAAGAAAGTACTCCATTCACAGAGGATTAGGCTAAACCAGTATTTTGACTTTGATTGTAACTGAAAAAAACATGCATAGCAGTCAAAAAAGAGGTATCTGCCTTAGTTTACAAAATGGCAGAACAAACTCATTCACAGAGTTTTTGGTAAAACCAGTGTTTGACTTTAATTGTAAGTGAAAACAACTGAATAACAGTCAATGAAAAGAGTATCTGACTTAGTAGTTAAAAGTGAGTGAAATACTGCATTCACATAGTGTTATTTATAACCAATGATTTGACATTGATTGTGAGAGAAAACAGGTGAATAACAATCAAGGAATCCATAATCTAGCTGAGCTTACAGAACAGAAAACCATACTGCATTCACTGAGTGTTAGGTAAACCACTGTTTTGAAATTGATTGTAAGTGAAACCCAGTGCATAGCAGACAATGAAACAAGAATCTGGTTAATTTTTCAAAACTGAAGAACATACTGCATTTGCAAAGTTTTAGGTAAAATTAGTGTTTTGACATTGATTGTAAGTGAAAACAAGTGCATATCAGTCAATGAAACCAGTATTTGGCCTAGTTTTCAAAACTGAAGAACAAACTGCATTCACAGACCATTAAGTAAAACCGGTGTTTTGTCATTTACTCTAAGTAAAATAAAATTGCATAACATTCAATGAAAGCACTATTTGCCCTAGTTTCCAAAACCAAAGAACAAACTGCATTCACAGAGAGTTCAGGAAAATCAGTGATGGGTCATTGATTGTAAGTGACACCCCTTTTGTAGTGGTCAATGAAACCAGTATCCGGCTAAGTTTTCAAACCAAAGAATAAACTGCTCTCACAGAGTGTTAGGTAAAACCAAAATTTTGACACTGATTTTAAGTGATAACAGTGCATAGCAGTAAAGAAATACTGTTTATGGTTTAGTTTTCAAAATGAAATAACATAATAATTCACAAACCATTAGGTTAAATCAGTGTTTTGACATGGATTTATGTGAAAAAGTGCATAGCAGTCAATGAAATGAGTATCTTTCTTTGTTTTCAAAATTGAAGAATATACCGCATTCACAGAGCATTAGGTAAAGCCATGGTTTTGCCATTGCAAATGAAAACAAAACAACATTAAATGAATCTTGTATCTGTCTTAGGTTTATAAACAGAAGCAAATACCACTTTCAAAGACTGTTAAAAGCAGCGTTTTGACAATGATTACAGTGAAACTAAGGGCATAACAATCATTGGGGTATGCATCTTCCTTAAATTTCAAACCTGAAGATCATAGTGTACACACAGAGAATTAGGTAAAAGCAGTGTTTGACATTGCCTCTAAATGAAAACAAGTGCATAGCAGTTAATGAATTTAGAATATTGCTTAGTTTTCAAAGTGAAGAAAATACTGCATTCACAGAAATTTAGTAAAACCAATGTTTTCACATTGATTGGAAAATAAAACAAGTGTATAACAGTCAATGAAACAAATAAATGCTTAATTTTCTAAGCTGAAGAACATACTGCATTTACAGTGTGTTGGGTTAAACCAGGGTTTTGACTTTGAGTGAAAGTGAAAAGAAGGTCTTAGCAGTCAATGAAACCAGTGACTGGTCTATTTTACCAAAACAAAAGAATGTACTCCATTCACACAGCATTAGGAAACACCAGTGTTTTGACATTGAATGTAAGTGAAAACAAGTTCATAGCAGTAAATGAAACTATAATCTTTCTTTGTTTCAAAAGTGAACAACA
>PVKH010032569.1:0-12147 GCA_004027955.1 Chaetophractus vellerosus | reverse complement strand
CACTGAAACTTTTTGTACATGAATACAACAAATTACCTATTTTATGGGTCTAATATTTATTTTTTGTAAATAGCAAATCCTTTACTTGAATAGAATATTAAATCTTTTTTCTACTGCAGGCAACGAGTTGAGTTTTGGTTCTTTCTTTTCTTGTAGTGATTTGAATGAGCTACCTGCTTTCAAATGGTCCTTCAAGTAAGAAATCATGGGGGGGCATTTTATTGTACACAGGAGAAGTCAGCAGGGCCACTGAACCTTTACTACTTTACAGAAGCAAACACACAAGCCACCTTTCCCAGAGTATATTAGTCAGTGTTCTCTAAGGAAACAGAACTGACAGGAGATATCTATAAATATTATGAAATTTGGTAAGAGTATCTCACGCAACTATGGGGATGCACAAGTCCACATTCCATAGAGCAGTTAGCAAAATAGGAACTCCCATGAAGACCAAGATGAATTCCCCTGAGAGAACTGGCTGGCTGAAATAGTGATGTCAATCATGATGTCAATTCCCTGTTTTGACTACTGAAATCATCACTTCTCCATGTAATGCCTTCATCTGATTGGATGAGACAACTCTCACTGCTCAAGAAAATCTCCTTGGTTGACTGTAAATGCAAGCAACTTAGGGATGATTTAAGTGCAAAAATGTCCTCACTGTAACAAGCCAAAGTTTGTGTGACCAAACTAATAAGCACCATTACCAGGCCCATTTGACATCCGAGTATAACCATCACACAGAGCAAATGTGCACTTCAGTATCAGCAGCCTGGCCAGAAACTGAGTCTGATCACCTGACCTCCCTAGCATTAGAGGTCATAGGACCTTCTTCAAGGCATAGCAGCCTTCTCATGTATTTGGCTATCATTACAAATTACATTTAAACAGGCCATTTACTGACCCAGAACAATGGTTGCCTATATAAGGAAATATATACAAATTAACGCAGCTGTCAAACAACTATCTGGTTTTGGGGAAATGTCTGAAAATGGTTCTGAAGAGCTGGGGATGGTAAGGAAGCAGATGGGAGATTCTAGGCAGCAGAAAACATAAGTGTGAGCTTCAAAATGGCAGTGGGTATAGATCCCAGGGGAGTGTGGAGACTTGCTGGTTCAGGCAGGGACTATGAGATGGATGGGGCTGGACAAGAAGTAGGATACAGGAGAATGGCAGCCTGAAGGATTTATACCAGGTCCTGTGGCACTGAAGGGTCTTCAGAAGGACAAAGATTGAGGAATGCACAGTTTCCTTCAGACCCTTTTGGAAAATTCTTGCAAGGTAATAGGTAAGTGGGAGGGAGGCAGGTACAAATGAAAAGACAAGGCTGAAGATAAGGAGACCTGAATTCCTTTCTGAGTCCATTACAGAGAAATGTTAGAAGAAGAGGGGGTGTGTCTTCCATATGGATTGAGATGGTGTTTTCTTCTCTGCTCACCTTTTTTTCCTTCTTAACTGGTGTCACTTCTTGAGAAAGATATTTTGTCAGGTTGCAAAAACAGTGATCATTTAGCTAGTAGAACATTTGTGTCCAAGGCCAAGTCTCCATCAGTGTCAGAGACACAACTCGTGGCCAGAAAATCTTCAATAAGTTTCAGAGTCCTTGACAGATGGCCCAGTGTCCCAGGACTCTCACACTGTGTTAGGTGGAAGGTGTAATGGTTTCAGAGTTTTATGCAATTATGAATTCCAAAAATATAAATTGGATTATGCTTGTAAACTCATCTGTTCATCTGGGCATGATTGGTTTATGATAAGGGCATTGTCAGGAGGGTGTTGGGCCCCGCCCCTCAGTGGGTTGGTCTCAAGTATAAAGGCTAGGTGGCAGATTAGAGTTGCAGACATTTAGAGAAGCAGATTTGAGAAGCAGTTCTGATGTTGGAGTGAGCCGATTGCCAGATAGTCTACAGCTGGCCTTGTGGAGAGACGCAACGTAGAAAGCCTCATGGTCTACAGCTGAACTCATGAAGGAAACAGAAGCTAAGCCAGGAGAGAAACGCAGCCCCAGGAACAAAGGAATCCAGAAGCCTGAACCCTGGAGACGTCGGCAGCCATCTTGCTCCAACACATGGACTTTGGTATGGGAAGAACTGTATGCTTTGTGGCCTGGTAACTCTAAGCTTTTACCCCAAATAAATACCCTTTATAGAGACCGACCAATCTTTGGTGTATTTCAAAAGGCACATCTGTGGCTGACCAAAACAGAAGGCAAACGTGTAAAGACATTTTTTCAGTGCACTCATCATGCATCATCAATGAATATTTGATGAGTATATACATCAAATGGAAAAATTACATTGTTATTAGAAACAACAATTTTATTATGTATTTATGTACTTGCCTGATGAAAAACAAATGCATGTCCACAAGGAAGAATGTAAAGCTATATAAGGCTAAATAGCTTGTATTAGCAAAATAGAAGTTATTGTTTACATGGCAATCAACTAGGAACATTTGAATAAATGACAGCCATACAGCATGATTGTCATGTGGTAATTAAAAATGGGAAAAATATACTAATGAGACTGGTGTACATTTACCTACCTGAAAATATCTCTAAAACCTTACAATCTTACAAAAATATGTTGAAAATGAATACCC
The DNA here is from genome assembly GCA_004027955.1 of Chaetophractus vellerosus. Lineage (NCBI taxonomy): Eukaryota > Metazoa > Chordata > Mammalia > Cingulata > Chlamyphoridae > Chaetophractus > Chaetophractus vellerosus. Next base: position 9,546 of record PVKH010032569.1, on the reverse strand, counting down.
ACGTACTATACTACAATACATATGTATGTATATACACGTGTGTGTGTATGTGTGTGTGTTCCCATAGTATGAGGGGACAGGTTGGGCAGGTGTGAAAAGATGGGCAAGGGCAGAGGGACTGGGCCATATTGGACATGTGAATGGCAGTCTCAGGAGGAAAATAGCAGGTTGACTGCAGAGAAGGGAGCAGTGAGGTTGTGAACACAGGTCGGAATTGCAGGGAACCAAAATGGAATGGAGTTGGGTGGGGGGACAGAATAGATGAGCAATGCAGGGACAAAGAGGTGAGGGCCTTGGAGGGACTGCCCTAGGGACAAGGTCAAGGAGTGAATGGAGGACATATAGGACAAGTAGTGAATGGCTTTCTCTATCACAATCTCCCCCTGGTCCCACCCTGGATGATATTTTCTATAGTTTTGTTTGTTCAGAATTGCAATAGATATTTTCTCAGATACAAAACTCTCACCCCCCCAAGAACTTTCCATAACAAATCATATTATAACCCACCAATGTCACAAATGAGCTGTCCTAATACATTCCCTGGTAATAACCTCCCTAGGATCACTGATGGGGGGTGTATGAATAATATGTGTGCAAAATACCACATAGAATTGAAAATAAAAACTGGTAGCCATATCCAAAGAGTTATCCACATGAATTAAATAGATGGCCCAGGGACTGAACCTCTTGACTAAATCCCATTGTTTTATTTATCTATTTATTTAAAAAGAAACTTTAGATTACATAAATGTTACAAAAAAATAGAGGGGATTCCCATATGCCCCACTCCCTCCTTCTCACAAACTTTCCCACATTAACGTCTTTCATTTGTGTGGTACATTTCATACAACTGAGGAACACAATTGAAGAATTGTCACTTACTGTGGATTATAGTTTATATTATAGTTTATACTCTGTCTATGCAACTTTGTACATTATGATAAAATATATAATGGCCTATATCCATCATTTCAACATTATGCAGGATAATTCCAAGGTCCTAAAAATGCCTCCATATTACACCTATGTTTCCCTCTCCCTCCCCTCAGAAACTCCAGTGATCACTGCCTCAACATCAGTGATAAAAGTTCATCCATTGCTAGAATAATAATGTCTATAGTAGAAAAATAGTAAGTCTACTTTAGTCCATTGTTCATTCCCCAATCTTGAGGTATTGGGATGGTGATGCCCACTCTGTCTCTAATACAGAGGGGGCTTAGATCCCAGGGGGCAGATGGATAGAACCATCTTCCTTGCAGTTTCACTCTTTTTGTTATTTGGGATGGGTGTTGTCCATCATCATCACCTTGTTAGTTGTCCTGGGTGAGTCCACTTAACTGCAGAATAGGTGTTGCAACTCTGCTGAGATTCAGGGCCCAACTGGCACGTGGATGGACCAATGATTTAAGTCTCTGGAAAAAGACCTATCAAGTATATACCTACTGTAGGTTCAACTAGAAGGGGCAGAAGAGCCATGTGTAGGGAAACCACAAATGAGTCAACTCTGTCATATTGGGAAGCATAAATTCCAAGGTAAGGCACACTGGAAGGGTGGCAAAGTCCTGAGCTGCTTGCCCTGCCTATCATGCCTGGATGTCTCTAGAGCCTTCAGGAGCCCCACTATTTGAGGGTCTATTTACTGTGGCAGTCAATAATACCCTGCTGAGACATGCTTAAGCGTAACCTATGGAATGAACACCCAACTCACTTTGAAATCTCTGAGCCACAAAACCTGATTCATATTTACCATTTCCACTTTACAACCAAGATCTTCATCAACAACATCATCATCTTCTTCTTCATCTCTCTCCTCAGCAAGTTTTCCTTTTTTCTGTGGAAACTTGCCACCACTTCCAGGGTAAGATCACTTTCCAAATATGCTTAAGAGTTTCACATCCTCCTTTTCATCTTGTAACTATACATCTTTCTCTACAGCTAATAAGTGCTGCCCACTAATATGAACAGGCCTGGAACCACATTTCAAACAAAAGACAACAGGTTGTGTTATTTCCATGTCTCCAAGGGAAATTGTTGGCTATACTGACATTATCAAAGTTACCAAGTGTTACTTTAATTGGGCTGCCTTCATACTTCATTGCCTCTGCTTCAACAATTTGCAATTTATCCTTTTACCAGGCCCTAAATTGACCATTTGTATTAGTCAGAGCTCTCTAGGGAAACAGAATCAACAGGAGATATCTGTAAATAGTATGAGATTTTATAAAATTCTCTCACATGACTGTGGGAATACACAAGTCCAGATTCCACAGGCAGGCTGCAATCCAGGGGTACCGATGAAAGTCCAATGAAGATCACTGATGAGTTCCTGGGAGAGGTTGGCTGTCCAAAGACGAGCTGGGAAATTCTCTCGGAATGCTGAAATTACATCCCCTTTTAAGGCATTCAACTGATTAAATAAAACATCAATCATTGCTGACAGTAGTCTCCCTGGTTGATCATAGATGTAATCAGCCATCTATGCAGTAAACTCACTGGTGACTAAAAACTAGAAAAAAGGTACTACATATTGTTTGACTCCATCAATACAAAAAATATATACAAATAAATCAGAGACAGAAACAGAATAGCAACTATGTAGGGCAGATGAAGGATAGAGAAATTGAGAAGTGATTATTAAGAAGTAGAGTTTTTTGTTTATTTTTCTGTATGTTTATTATTTTTATTATTGGAATAATGGAAACACTCTAATAATAAATGAAGTCATAAATGCACAACAACTATGTGATCATACCAAATACCACTGATTGTACACTTTGGATGGATTTTATGATTTATTAATATGTATCAATAAAATTGATTTTAAAAGAACTGCAATGAATTCAAAGATGCCTTCTATCTATACAAAATAGCCTTCTGAAAATAAGGGCCGAGGTAGAATACGGGATGTCTCTCTTTTTCTCTCTCTCTTTTTTTAAATTGTTTTCTTTTCTCTTTCTTTATTTTACTCTTGAAAACTGAGTTTCAGCCACCAGATAAAATGGCATAATCCAAGAAAACTAAAGAGCTAAAGATTAAAATAATAATTAGAAAAGAGTTAAAGATTAGGAATTTTCATGCTCTGAGGAAGAACTAAAGGCATCAGAAAAGGAAATCACCTAACTTTTTGAGTTAGTGTGCTGACTGGTTTACACCAGATCTTTGACCAGATTACTTGAGAAAAATAAAATACCAAGAGAGGAACACATAAGTAGCTGAATTTCAGAAGAAGGCATAATCATGCTGGTTTTTCCAGGGGAAATGTAGTGCAACATTTTTTTGACGTCTCAAAAAAACATACCTTAGTTACTGATCAACTCATTATTTTTGTTACATAATTTCTTAAATGAACTTAACTGAGGTATGACCCATAAACAGAAATGTGCATAAATCACAAGTATATTGATCTAGGAAATTCCACAAAGAGAAGACTCCCATGAAATCATCCTCCTGATCAACAAGAATGTGAACAGCACGCCAAGAACCTCTCCCAATTATGAGGAACCTGTGTCTCCCAGAGGAAACTGTGATACAGACTTCTCATACCTTAGTATAGTTTTGCCTCTTTTGAATTTGACATAAATAGAAACATAGTGTATGAGAAAAACTTGGCCAGGGACCCACATATGTGATGCAGACAATTCCCAAAGGCCTTGGTGTAAGGGACCATAAAGGCACCAAAAAGCCTGATATATTTTTCATGATGTATACTTTCCTGGCTGGACAGCAGATGATGCTCAGCCCTACCTCCAGTGGGGAGTATGTTCAATTAAACCAGAAGTTGCCAGGTGGTGCCTAAGCAATATCAGGGAAAGGTCCCCTCTGGATGGGCTAATCAGAGCCCAGCCTTGCAGTTTAAATACAGTGATCTCCTCCCAGGTGCACCCCCAAATTTCTCTCCCCTCTGTATCAGAAGCAACCAGACCTGGTCAATAAGGAAGGTGTTTGAGAAGTCAGGCTATCTTTAGCTCTCTGCCAGCACCCAGGTGGCAGCAATGGTACGCCATGCCCAGTGTGGATGGGTGGAATGTTTGGCACCCAGCAGACCAGATTCACCAGCCAAAAGCTGGACTGGAGTAGGTTATGTCCCCCTCCTTCTCCCCTTTCCTGGGGACATAGACCTGGCAGCCCTCTCAGTCCATAACCATCCACCAGTGACTGGATGACCCAAGGTTGTCTGCTCTGTGAGTGGGGGTCAGGTGCTTCCCACAGCGGTGGCATGTATACTCAAAGATCCTCACTGCAGAGTCTCTTTCTCTTCACCTCTTTCTCTTCTGGTTCCTGCCTAGCACTCTCTCATTCTTCAGAGCCCTAGAATTGTCATTCCAGATGGTTTCTGCCTGTCCTCTAGCTCTGTTTCAGGGAGAGAAGTGGTCCTTGTAACTCTGCATATTCTTGCACTCAGATGTATGTGTTGAATTCATGTCTTATCCCTATTTGGATGATCAGTTTTCAGACATATGAAACTTATCCTTGACATGATGGTGGATATGTCCTTGCAGATAAGCTGCAGGAATATCATTTCTTGTTTATCAAGGCCTTCTTCCTTTTCTGAAATAGTGACAAAAATTAAATTGGTTGAGGGTGACAGAGTAGCAGGCAGAGCTCAACATTCTCACAAAAACAATGGAGAAAGAGCCAAAAGCTGGCAGAGGGACCTGCTTTGGGGGTCAGCAGATCAGGACAGTGCTACACAACTCCCAGGAAGGTAAGGGACAGAGAGATGAAGGAGATGAAATGACAAACATGCATTACTACCCACCATGCTGGCCGGGAAAGGATCCACTTCCCCACCCCCAAGATATTAAGTGGGGGTAAAACACCTGGCTCACTGCAGCCAACTGAGAGTGGAACAAACATCTTCTTCCCTGTAAACTGTTTCAAGGGAAAAGAGAGGCAAGATTGGGGTGCTTTTCCTCAGTGAATTCAGCCAGAACAAGCCCTCACTGAATCTCTAATCTGGAGATTCAGCACAGGAATACAGTGAAGCTGAGACTGAAACACTGCCTTGGAAAGGTACGCTGACTAGTGCTATCTGCTGGCCTGTATGGAAAGTGCATGGACAAAAATTGTTCACACACACTGTATCCAACCCCTGGGAGAAAATCTGCACCCTACTAGTGAGTCCTTGGCCTGATTCTGAAAACTTTAGCTGGACAATTTTTTTTTTTAAAGAAGAGCATTCTTTTTTTTAAGATTTATTTTTATTTATTATACATCCCCCCCCTTTTTGCTTGTTCTTGCTGTGTTCATTTTTCTCTGTGTTCCTCTGTGTCTGCTTGCCTCCCCCTGCTGGGGTGACCTTCCGAGTCAGCTTACCAGCACAGCAGCCCACCTGCTTGTGTGGGCTCGCCCTTGCCCATGGGGGCTTGCCTCTGCCTGTGGGGGTTACCTTTTTGCCCACCCGCAGAGGCTTGCCTTTGCCCACCCATGTTGGCTTGCCTTCTTGAGGTGGTCCGCCCATTCGAGGAGGCCTGGGGACCAAACCCAGAACCTCCCATGTGGTAAACTGGCACCCTACCAACTGGGCTATACAGCTGGCCCTTAGCTGGGCAATTTTAAAGACTGAGATTACGTTGAACCAAATATCAAAGAAGAGCTTTAAAAAAAAATAGGCAACAGAAATCAGCCATCAGAGTAAATTCCCCAACATATTCTGATGCCTAGACATCAGCAAAAAATTACAAGTTATACTATAAAACAGGAAGAGATGTCCCAGCCAAAAGAACAAACCAAATATCCTAAAGAGATACAGGATGTAGGACAGTAAATTAGTGATAATCACACAACTCCCCTTAATCATGTCAAAGAATTTAAAGAAAATATGACTGAAGAAACAAAGGATATTATGAAGACACTGGGAGAGCTTAAAGAATAATTTGAAAGCCTACAAAGTAAAGCGACAGACCTTAGGGAAATTAAACACACGATAGATGAGATTAAAAATACAGTAGAGGCATATAAGAGCAGATATGAATTGCCTGAAGAGAGAATTAGTGATTTTGAAGACAGAACATCTGAAGTGAAAAATATAGGAGAAGAGAAAGAGAAGCAAATGGACAAAATGGAACAAATACTCAAGGAACTGAATGACAAAGCAAAACACAAACATTCACATTGTTGGTGCCCCCAGAAGGAGAAGAGAATGGAAAAGGGACAGAATGACTATGTGAGGAAATTATGACTGAAAACTTCCCAACCCCTTTGAAGGACATAGATAACAATATCCAAGAAGGACGATGCTCTCCAAACAGAAAAGTTCTGAATAGACTATGCTGAAAAACCTACTATTCAGAATGACAAATATCAGAGATGAAAAGAGAATTCTGAAAGCAGCTAGAGAAAAGCAAAGCATCACATACAAGGAAAACTCGATAAGATTAAGTGCAGACCTCTCTTCAGAAACCATGGGGGAGAGAAGAAGGTGGTTTGATATATTTTGCCAGTGTTTGCCTCATGTATCTTGGGGTGTCCTGGTTAGGTGCATTTAAATTTATGATTGTTACTTCTTCCTTTTATTAATATGTAATGTCCTCCTTGTCTCTAATAACAGTTTTGCTTTAAAAGTTTATGTCATCTGTTAAAAGTATAGCTAGGACAGCTTGTTTGTTGTTGTTACTGCATGTGTGGAATATCTTTTTCCAACCTTTCACTTTCAATCTATTGGTATCCTTGGATATAAGGTGAGTCTCTTGAAGACAGCATATAGATGGCTCATATTTTCTTATCCATTTCGCTAGTCTGTGTCTTTTTATTGGGGAGTTTAATTCAAGAACATTCAACGTTATAACTGTAAAAGCAATTCTTATTTCATCCATTTTGATCATTGGGATTTATCTATCATTTTATTTTCACCACTCTTTTGACCCTTTGAGTTATGTTACTGATACAGTCATCATTTCTAGACTCTCTTTCAAGCCTTTCTCTCATATCTTTACTTTTCAGGCTATAACACTCCCTTTAGTATTTCCTGTAAATCCAGTCTTTTTGATATAAACTCTCTCAGTTTCTGTTTATCTGTGAATATTCTAATCTCACCCTCATTTTTGAAAGATAATCTTGCTGGATATAAAATTCTTGCCTGGCAGTTTTTCGCTTGCAGTTTCTTAAATATATCATACCACCGCCTTCTTGCCTCCATGGTTCTGATGAGAAATCAGCACTTAATCTTATTGGGTATCTCTTACATGTTATTCTTTGCTTTTCTCTTACTGCTCTCAGAATTCTCTGTCTTTGGTATTTGACATTCTGATTGGTATGTGTCTCAGAGTTGTTCTATTAGGTTTTATTCAGATGGGAGTATGTTGTGCTTCTTGGACATGGATATCTGTGTCCTTCAATAGGTATGGAAAATTTTCCACCAATATTTCTTCAAATATTCCTTCTGCCTCTTTTCCCTTCTCTTCTCCTTCTGGGACACCCATGACACGTATCATGCTGTCATTTAGTTCCCTGAGACGCTGTTCAATTTTTTTGGTTCTTTTCTTCTTCTGTTCTTTTGTATGTTTGCTTTCAGAGGCAACATCTTCAAGTTTACTGATCCTTTCTTCTGCTTCCTTAAATCTGCTGTTATATGCCTACAGTGTATTTTTTATTTCATTTATTGTGCCTTTCATTCCCATAAAGTCTATTCTTTTTCTATGTATGCTTTCAAATTCTTCTTTGTACTACCCCAGTCTCTTCTTAATATCCTTAATCTCTTTAGCCATCTCATTGAATTTCTTAAAGAGATTTGTTTGAACATCTATGATTAGATGTCTCAACTTCTTTATGTCATCTGCAGTCTTATCTTTTTCCTTTAACTAGGCCATAACTTCCTGTGTCTTGGTATGGATTTTAATTTTTTATTTTTGGTGTTTTCACATCTGGCTTCCTAGATGTACTTATTCTGGGTGCAGTTTCTCCCTTTAGTTGAGGGCTTTCTCGCCTTTTCTCCCTTGCTTGTTGTGTAGTAGGAGTCAAGGATGTAGTTGGTGCTGTAAGCTATGGAGGCTGAAGCTGCCCACATTATCCCAGGAATTTGTGAGGTTTCTCCCACCTTTCTCCTCTGTCAGGGTAGGGACAGAGCTGCAGCCATGTATAATAATCCAAGTAGGGCAGGACAAGACTGTCTGTAGTTACCCAGAGAGACTGATGAAGCATCATACCCCTTCCTCCCCTAACTTGGGTGGGGATGGAGCAGTGATGTTTTCTTGACAGTCTTTGTTATAAACAATTGATTTTTTAATAACTTCATTTTTTAGAAGGGTTACATGTTTTGCTTTAATGTGTCCAGGAGTGTCCCCAAGTTTTAAAAAAATTAAGACAATTTAAGTATATAAAGTATACATTAAACAGGTACACTATTCCTTATCTGCAATTCTGAAATCCACATGGCTGTAGCTACTACATGTATTTTAATGATTATTTGGAATGAAAACTTTATTGAACTCATTTCTTAGTAAAACCTAATGGGAACTGAATATTTCTTTGTTTTATAAAAGAACTATTAACATGTTTAAACTTAGAGCACTGCTTTAAACCCTGCAGATTTCTATATGATATGCACTATATTACCATAATAAACTGACATATTTAACTCTATAAAATCCAACAATTTTTTTCAGGTACCGGGCACCCAGGATTGAACCTGGGACCTTGTAATGTGGGAAGCCCATGCTCAACCACTGAGTCACATCAGCTTCCCTGAGTTGGTTTTTCTGTCTGTTTTGCTTGTTCTGTTTTTTTTTGTTCAGGAGGTACCACGGACTAAACCTGGGACCTCCCACATGGGAGGTGGGCGCTCAACTGCTTGAGTGACATCCACTTCCCTTGAACCATATCTGTTCCCCAAATCCAACAAATTTTAAACTCCAAAATATAAATAGTTGCAAGGGATTTTTTGGATGTGGGTTTATTAATTAAATACTAATATTTTTTTTTCCTTTAGCTTTCTTTTTCCCCTCCAATTTTTTTTCCCTTTGGAGATCTCTTTTACTTACCCACATATACTTGTACTTTTTATACAATTACCCTCAAAATCTGCAACTTAAGTGTTGCCTTTTCATCAATTTGAATCCACCATGTAGCTTTTTCCTTTGGTAGCTTTACATGACTGTCCCATCTTTGGGTCTGATCTAATTTGCCTAAAGTGTAATTTATTATCTTCCTGTGAAACCAAGTGCACAAGTGGAATTTATCTTCAAGTCTCACCTAGGATTGGAAACTCATGTCATCCTTCACCTTACCCCCACCTTGAATGTAAGCATTTACTTGAGCTCTGCAAATTTCATCCTTTTTTCTATTCTTCCTACCACTTCACTGCACCCAGGTATGTATTAAGAGATCTTTCTTTTGCCATAAAAATATTTTACTGTAGAAGTTGTAGGTTTCCAGAGAGATCATGCAGAAAATGTTTCCTTATACCCACCCCCACTTTTAACATTTTGCATTAGTGTGGTACCTTTGTTAACAATCAAAGAAAAAATATTGTTTTAACTGTACTATTTTTAATAACTTTATTTCAAATGCAAAAATACAAAATAACAGAAACATACAGCTCAACAAGTT
>PVKH010032568.1:0-12138 GCA_004027955.1 Chaetophractus vellerosus | reverse complement strand
GTGGGAGGTGTGGGGGGGTGGCATATGGGTACTCCTGGAATCTCTGTGTAACATTTGTGTAATCAATGTATCCTAAAAATGTATATAGATATATAAAAAATAAATAAAAAATTAATTTAAAAAAATAAAAAATAAAAACATGTTAAATATAGTTGTCTTGAGATGGTGAAAATGTAGGCAATATTTAACTCCTTTTTGCTTTTCTGTACATTCTAAACTTTCTACAATGGACATGTACTATTTTCTCTCTTAAAATTTTAAAACTCATGTCTTCTACCAGCATATCTTCCAGACTCTACCTCCATGAGTCTGCTCACACTCCTTAGTTCATATCTGTGAGATCACGCAATATTTGTCCTTTTGTCTCTGGCTTATTTCATGGTGAGATTCTTCTGGATAATAACTGGAATGATGAGCACCTGACGTTACTCATTTGTCAAGTCCTACGGATCTGTACAACACAAAGTATAAACCACTATGTAAACTATAGACTTTGATTAGTGGCAGTGCTTCAATATTGTTTCATCAACTGTAACAAATGTACCATATTAATTTAAGAGGGCACTAGTAGGATTAACCATGTGTGTGGGTGAGTGGGGGTTATATGAGAATTCCCTACAATTTTGGTTTAATTTTTCTGTAAATGTTAACTTAAAACTTTTCTAAAAATAAAGCTAAAATATAAAAATAAATTAAAAATAAATAAATAAATATATCACTGGAACTTCAGAACTATCCTTAAAGGTAAGAAAAACTTTGCCCATTTTACTGATGATAAAACTGAATCACAGATTCAGAGCAATATCTTATTGTCCGATAGCTCTTAAAGGACAGAGGAAGGAGCCAAAAGCTTCTTAGTCCCAATCCTACATTCCTCTGAGTCTCTTTTAGTTTGGTATTTCCCAGATCATGTTATACATGAGATTTCAGGCACATTTGATGATAATTATAATATTAATAAACAACACATACCTGGTTCTTATTATGTGCCAGGCACTGATTAAATACTTCACATAAGTCAACTCAAAATAATCCTGTGGAATATTTCCAGTTTACAGGTAAGGAAGAAATTTTAAATTATTTGCCAACAGTCCTCCAGCTAATAAATAGCAGAACTTAGATTCAATCCTAACGAGTTATTTCAGAACTGTTGGGTCCTGTAGTTATATTTATATACTCACAATAGTTCAAAATAAATGTTAGGAGTTCCTGGGTCTTTGAAATTCACTCAGAACCAACTTTCCACAGGAGTCCATAAATCCTGAGGTAAAAAGATCGATCTTAAACTAAAAGAATGAAGTAAATACACTTATGGCAGAGTTTAAACTTTTTAATAGACTTTTTAAAAAATTTAAAGAAGCTTTAGATTTCATAAATGTTACATAAAAAATATAGGTCTTTCCCATATACCCCACCCTCTCCCCCTCCCACATTTTCCCACATTAACAACATCTTTCATTGGTGTGGTACATTTGTTACAATTCATGAACACATATTGAAGCATTGTTACTAACCATGGACTATAGCTTACATTATAGCTTACACTTTGTCCCACACAATTTTATAGGTTTTGACAAAATGTATAATGGCCTGTATCAGCCATTGCAGTGTCGTGCAGGACTATGTTATACCTATTCTTCCTGCTCTCTCCACTCAGAACCTCTGGTGGCCACTGCCTTTAAATCAATGAGACATATTCTTCCATTGCTAGAATAATAATGTCTATAATAGAATAACTAGAGAATAATAATAAGTCTTTTAGTCCATTGTTCATTCCCCAAGATTGAGGATTTTGGGATGGTGATGCCAACTCTGTTTCTGATTGAGAGGGGGCTTAGATCCCATGGGGCCGATGGACAGACCTGTCTTGCTTGCAGTTGTAGATACTCTGTAGTTTTGGGGATTAATGTTGTCCATCTTCATCCATTTGTCAGTTGTTCTGGGTTAGTCCAGTGAACTGGAGAGTAGGTGTTTCAACTCTGCTGAGCATATGAACTGGCATGTGAACAGATTGAAGATTTAAGTCTTTGGGACATATATTTAATGAATATATTGGTAATCAATATGAAATTGTTCATCTTTCCATAGTGTGTTATCTCAGTGGGTGGAGACCCACACAATAAACAAGAAAATATTAAACTCCCATCCTGGGGAGTCCTGCTATATTTTCAATTAGAGGTGCAAGAATCTCTCAAGAACATAGGCAATGTCTAATAAAAGAAAACAAACCAATATGTCAAGCCCTCAATATTATCACATGTAACTATAAATCTTATTCTTCAAAAATTGAAACTTAATATTTACCACAGGTTCTGAGAAGAGGGGGTGAATAGAATAGATGGAGCAGAGGGCATTTTTAGGCCAATGGAATTGTTCTGCATGATCTGCCAATGATGGATATTCTCCGTTTTAAATTTTGACCAAACCTATAAAATTTTACAGTGTAAAATGTAAACCATTGTCCATGGTTAGAAACAATGCTTCAATGTTTGTATATCAACTGTAACAAATGTACCATCTGCATGTAAAATATTATTAATAAGGGAAAGTGGGAGAGAGGGAGGGCATTGGGTATATGGGAATTCCTATTCTGGGGAGTCCTGCTACATTCTATAATAGAATGTCAAAAATCCCCCCAGTACATGGACAGTATCTAGAGAAGGAGAACAGACCATTACACGAGGCCCTTGATTTTGATGACTGTACTCATGAACCTTTTCTTGTGAAATTGCTTAAAAGTTACTTTCTGAAAGCCTCCTAGTTGCTCAAATGTGACCTCTCTCTAAACCAAACTCAGCATATAAACACACTACCTACTCCACCCCAGCTTGGGACATGACTCCTGGGGATGAGCCTCCTTGGCACTAAGGGATTATTACCAAGTGCCAACTAGTGATACATCTGGAAAAAGATTTTGACCACAAAGGGAAAATATTAAATACAAACGAGATTTTTTGGCTAAGTGCATTCAAAATGAGTCAAGAGGTCATTCTATAGGTTAATTTGATACACATCTCAGCAGAATTTCATTGACTGCCACAGTAAACAGTGTCTCAAACAGTGGGACTCCTGAGGGCTCTAGAGACATGTAGACACTATAAACAGGGCAGACAATCTCAGGAATTTGGCACCCTGTTAGTCAGTCTTAATTTGGAATATATGTTCCCCAATGTATCAGAGTTAGAATCATTTATAATTTCCCTGCACATGGCTCCTCTGCCCCTTTCATTTGAACCTGTAATTAGCACCTTACTTGTTAATTATATGCCCCAGAGACTTAAATCTTCAGTGTGATCATATGCCAGTTGAGCCCTGAACCTCAGCAAAGTTGCAACACCTTTTGTCAGTTGTCCTGCACTAGGAGAAAAATAAGGTTCTTGGGTATTTGACTGATAGGATGAAGACATTTTCACTTTTTATAGACCCTAAAGGAAAAGTCATCACAACAGACTGGGAAATTTGGGCCATTTGTGTTTTAGTCAGCAATATATGGTGGGCTTTCTAATTTACAGGCAGTCCTTTTTGACAAAAGTCTATACCTGATTGAACAATATCAGCAGCCTGCCAAAAAGTAGCCTGGATAATGTGGACTTATCTTATTCCCTGTCATATGTATTTAAGGCTTTAACTGTTCAACATCTCTTAATCACAGTGCATGATCTTGGATTCTTTACCATCACTCAGGAAGAAGAAAAATAATTCTACAAATAACATGAATAATACAGCATCTCTGATTAAGTCTTTTAAAAGGCAAGCAATTTCTATGTTGAATAACTTCAAGAAGTTTTAAAATTATTTGTTAAAAGTTTGAAATAGAAAAATGTGCCACAGAACTCTGATTTCCAAATGTCAAAATATGATTTTCAAGATCCATCCCACTATTTACAGTAGATTTGTTTACAGTGTTTATTTTAAACCACACATGAGGTTTTTGAATCATTCTGAGTACTAATAAAAAATATGTTTTTAACCTTTTGAAAACATTTTTAAGATCATAGATACCTACAGTAATTAGTTAGAGATCTATGATATTCAACACCCAAATATCCATCAAGAGTAGAATAGTCAAACAATGTGGTGTAGTCATAAAATGGAGCAGCATAGAGCAGTATAAAGATTGAGAGTGAGCATAATAAAACTATGCCCAACACTATGGTTGGCTAAGTATCATTCGATTTAGCTCAAAAAATAACAAAATTTTATAAAAGTTGACTAGAAATAGCAAATCTGCAGAGTTAGAGAGCAGATTAGATGTTACAGGGAGGGGAGATGGGGAAAGTGAGAGGGAAGAGTGTAAAAAAAAAAACAAAAAAAATGAAATGATGAATCTAATCCATTGTATAAAAAGCATTTACACTTAGAGGATTATAGCTTGGAAGGGGACACAAGGGAATTTTCTGGGATGCTGATAATGTTCTCTTTGATTTAGCTACAGATTACACAGTTGTGTATTATTTGTATGTGTATTTTAATTCAATAAAAAATTCACATTAAAGATATATATATATATGAATACATATATTCAGCATCCTGGATTTATGGATTTTATTTAATAATAGGCTAGAAATTATAATGCTGATGAATGCTGAAAAAATATAATTGTTGATAAATCAGTAATGAATGTTCACCAAAGCTGAAAATCACTAAACAGTTAGACTGTTTTATTTTCATAAATATTCTAGCATTATTTCAGCACTAAACATTAATTTTGTTACCATGATCTCTTCCAGGTATGTTGTTTTTTCTTGAAATGAAAAAATATGCAAGACTCTGATACTTCTTGTTGAAGAGATTTTTATAATTTATTCATTTAGAATTTGTAACTAAAGAAATCTCTAGAGAATTTGACAAGTGAAAATTAATGATATATTAAAATGTTACCAAATTCCATTTAGAAAATTTTCCAAAGTCTAATTTTTAAAAGTCTTATTAAACCAAATGTATTTATGGAATTCCCTTAAATCCATTTTGGGGGTTATAAAATGGGGTAAAAATGAACAAATTGTGGAGTTATGAAATTACATAGTCCACAAATGGGAAATTTTTCTTAAATTGTTTCTGAGATCCTTAAAGCCTAGAAAAGTTTCTTAATCATTTTGGAATTATCTCCCATACCTAGTATAATAACCTGTACTTAATAGGCTTCAATGAATAATTGACAGTGAATGGATTAATGCCTTTGAAGATTTCATTTTGTTTGTAGGTGTATATCCTGCTACAAATCAAAGCTCCATGTTTACTGTGAGATGTTTATTGTTCTACAGCAATTAGACAGTAAGGCTGAATGAAGTTACAAAGGAAATATGGAGCAGAACGAGTGCCTGTCCTGAAGATGCTAACCCATCAGGTATTGATGAATGAACAATACTGTCACCCTGGATTTCTCTCTCTCTCCCTTACAAAGTTCTTTAAAATTATTTTACTTTGGTAACATCCTTGGTGGTGACTGAAGAGATGTACCTAGAAGTTTAATCTTTACTCTCATTAGTACCTAATTTCATAACAACGACAGAAAGGAGGTTAGTTTTCATTTTGTTTCTAGTCTATTCTGTCCATTAACAAACTCTGTACACAGGAGTAAGCAAGAAAAAACTTTTAAGTATTTATCCAGATAATCCAAGAAAACATTTAATAAAATATCCATACCATGATAACAGTTTTCCTGCCTATTTTAGGGCAGAAAATATTTTGCTTTAAAAAAAATCACCTAAATATTATAACCCTTTTCTTTACTCTTCTACTATGTACCTGATTTTGAGCACTTTTTAAATATATAAATGAAGGAAAGAACCTATTTTCAAATATTATCATTAGGTTATGTTAAAAATCCTATTCACCAATCTGACCAAAACAAATATTGGTGAGACATATTATTAATACCAAATATAACAGAGTGGGATCATGGAGGGCAGATATGTCATATGCTCATTGAAGTTCACACTTGTGAATCAATCTAATTTATTTTATTTTGCTACTGGTCCTGCTAACTTTTTTTTTTTATTATTATTATACATCCCCCCCTTTTTGCTTGTTCTTGCTGTGTTCATCTCTTTTTTTTTCTCTGCGTTCCTCTGTGTCTGCTTCTCTCCTCCTGCTGGGGTGACCTACCAAGTCAGCTCACCAGCACAGTGGTCCGTCTCTCATGGGGGCTCGCCCTTGCTCACAGGGGGCTTGCCTTTCCTCCCAGGGGCTTGCCTTTTTGCCCACCCGCAGGGGCTTGCCTTTGCCCGTGGCAGCGTGCCCCGCCCGTGTTGGCTTGCCTTCTCGAGGCAGTCTGCCTGTTCGAGGAGGCCCGGGAACTGAACCCGGGGCCTCCCATGTGGTATACTGGCGCCCTACCAACTGGGCTATACAGCCGGCCTTGCCTGCTAACTTTTTGAGGCTTGGATTTCTCATTGGTAAAAGCTAGGTACTAATGATTTGTACTTCATAGCTCTTAAAGATTAAGTGAGTTTAACCTGGGAAATTCTTTTAAAAGGGTCTGGCAATTTGAAAAGAGTCATAAGGATTCATTATTATTATTTTATTGTGTATCTCCATATTCCTCATCTCTTTTTTTTTTTTTTGGAGCATGGTGCATTACTTTTGTAACTAGAAGTGAAAGAACAATAAAAGTTATTTAGAAAATATATCTAACATATATTGAGAGATTTCCAGGTGCCAAACATCATGCTAAGCATCATACATGCATTACATCATTTAAGCCTCACATGTATTATGAGTTCGTTCTCCAGAAAAACAGAATTGACAAGATATGTATATATAAATTGTAAGAAATTTATTATGGGAATTGGCACATGCAACTGTGGGGATTGGCAAGAACAAATTCCACAGGGCTGGCTGCAAGTTGGGAACTTAATGGTTAGGTTGAATTCCCCAGGGGAAACTGGCTGGCTGGAGTAGAAAAAGAAATTCTTTCTGGGGCCGGCTGTATAGCCCAGTGGATAGAGCGCCGGTTTACCACATGGGAGGCCCTGGGTTCAGTCCCCCTGGGCGGGCGGACTGCTTGAGAAGTCAAAAGGCGCTGTGGGTGGGGCAAACGCTGCCACAGGCAGGCAAAGCCACCACAGGCAGAGCAGAGCCGCCTGAGAGCAGAGTGGAGCCGCCTGCGGGCAGGGCAGAGCCGCCCGCAAGCGGAGCAGGTCGCCCGCGAATGGGCAAGGCCTCTGCTCACCGGTGAAGCTGACTCGGTGCGTCACCACAGGGGGGGCGGGGGAGACAAAAAGCAGAAAATAAAAAATAAATCTTAAAAAAAAAATTCTTTCTGATTGCTGAAATCTTCAATTTTCCAACTGATTGGATTAAAGGAAATGCTCTCATTGCCAAAGGCAATCTCTTTTGTTGACTGTAGATGTAATTAGCTGTAGATGCAATCAACTCACTAATGATTGAAATCTGTGTACAAATACCCTCACAATACCATTCAGTCCATTGCTTGCTTAACTAAACAACTGTACACTATAACCCAGTAAAGTTGATACATGAAATTAACCATCACATAATATAGTGTGTTATTTCTAGTCACATGGTACAGATAAAGATAATGAGGCTTGACGATGTGAAATAAATTGAACTAAGACCTACCGTTGATAAAGGAAAGAATAAATTTAGGCCAATCAGACTTCAAAATGCATTTTCTTAATTATTGTATTAAATTACCTCTTGGTAATTTTCAATCCCTCCTTACCACCAAATAATATAATCTTGTGTAAGCTGATTGTCCTTTGTATGGTGTGAACATTGTTGGTATAATGAAATTACTTTTCATTTTAGTTTGTTCTTAGTTTAAAAGTGTAATATGCAAGTTAGAAAACAATGACTATCTCACTTCTGTATACTTTCCAGAAACCCTAATTTTGAGTCTATGTTTTAAACCCCATATAACACTCATTATTTTTATGAACTTCCTATATTGTTTGATAGCTTCTATGTAATAAAAGGTTTTAAAAGAACTGGGTTTGTGCTGTAAACTTCAACTAAATTTGGTTTAAAGAAGCTTTAGATTACATAAATGCTACATCAAAAATATAGGGGATTCCCATTTAGTCCATCCCCTTCCTCTCACACACTTTCCCACATTAAATCATATTTCATTACTGTATTAAATTTGATGTACCAATTGATGAACACACACTGAGGCATTGCTACTTACCATTGACAATAGTGTACATTATAGCTTATACTTTGCCCAGCACAATTTTACAGGTTTTGACAAATTGTATAATGGCTTGTATCTGCCATTGCAATGCCATGAAGGACAATTCCAATGTCCCCAAATGCCCCCATGTTTAAACTATTCTTCCCTCTCCCTCCCTTCATAACCTCTGTTGGCCACTGTCTTGATATCAATGTTACAAGTTCTTCCATTGCTAGAATAATAAGTCTACTTTAGTCCATAGCTGCATTACTTCCTTATGTTTGTTCATTCCTCAATCTTGAAGATTTGGGGATGGTGATGTTATGTTTTATGGCCTTGTGACTGTAAGCTTTTACCCCAAATAAATATCCTTTGTAAAACCCAAGTTACTTCCCTCAGCAAAGTCTGTTGCCACGTGTTGGAGCAAGGTGGCTGCCCATCTTTGTGAGGATTAAGCTTTCCTCTTCCTAGATCTCAACTCTAGGCTGGCAAAAGGCTTTCTTCTCAGGACTCAATTCTCTGTTCTTTCCACCAGGTCAGCTGCAGACTTTCAGGGTCTCTCTTTCCCCAGGGCCTCTGCCATATCTAATGAACTTTCTCTTTCCTCACATATCTGTTTCTCTGTGTTCTTCTTCTCTGTGTATTTACTTCCTGGGGCTCCAGCATAAAAACTCCCAAACTCTCTCCTCTGCCATGTCATTTTCTCTGTGAGTCCCTGCCCACCTAGGGAGTAAAAGTGAAACCTCTGAACTTAATACAATCAAAGGTGAAAACACTCAGAGGAACAGACCAGTTTACAAACATAATCCAATATCTATTTTTGGAATTCATAAACAATGCCAAACTGCTACACCTCTCAAATGACTTTCCAATTCACTTTGAAATATTTTAGCCATAAAACTCATTTGTATTTAATACTTTCCCCTTTTGGTCAAGGTCTTTTTCCAGATGCATTGCTAGTCACCACTTGGTAATCATCCCTCAGTGCCAGGGACACTCATTCCTGGGAGTCATGTCCCATGATAGGGGGATGGTAAAGCATTCATTTGCTGAGTTTGGCTTAGAGAGAGGCTACATTTGTGCAACAAGGTGGCTTTCAAGAGGTAACTCTTAGGCAACATATAATTCTAAGCTAAGTTTCAATTTCACAAGAAAAGGTTCATAAGTACAACCATCAATTACAAGGGTCTGGCATAATTGTCTGTCCTCCTATGTTATGTACTGCCCATGTGCTTGGGGGATTCTTGCCATTCTATTAGAAAATGTATCAGGACTTCCCAGGATGAGAACTCAATATTCTTTCAGTTATTGTGTGGGTCTTCACCCACCAAGACAACACCCCATGATCACTTGAACATATTCATATGCCATAGAGGCATGCCCAGGTATACCCCTCCCTGCACACTCCCCCATCACTGACACCCCACACCAGTGACCCACTCCCGCTGTATTTGTGACCCTTCTGCTATACAAAACCTCCTAAAAATAAGACCCCCCCCAAAAAAAAACACCAAAAAAATCAGAAAATAAAATAAAATTTTAATTTTTAGCCAAAATGAGAGGAGCATATAATGCCCTTCTACCCAAATATCACAGACACCCTTTCCAAATTCTATTTTCTTATACAGTAATTTGCTTTAATATTATCAGAGAAAAAGCATGCCTTTAAGTCTTATTATCCCAATCTCTAAAATTATGGTTCCATAAGTTTAGAAGTAGTTCAAAGAAAAAGATAATTTTCTTAATTGTATCGATATATTTCTCTTACTTAGCCAAAGACATGTTATTAATAATTTCTCTAATTTTTCTCTTCTGATAATTCCATTTTATCTCTTCTTATTAAAGCTCCCTGGCAATCAATGGCTTGATACTTATAAAGTGTCAATCTGGCAAGTTTAGGATATTTACTTTTTTTAAAGGAAATCTTTCATTGTGGATAGAGGTGTCTGAAAGCTTATATATTTCGGATCTTCTTAGAACTGCTTTCTGATTTTGCTCTCATGATAATATTTGATGTGCAAAAATTATTTAACTTCCCCCTATCTTGTTTTTCTTAATTTAAAATACTTATTGCTTATTTAAGGTAATAAACATATCAAAAAGTGGCTCAAACACAGAGAAGCCTATTTATTTATTGTTCACGTAGAGTAAAAAAAGGGGTGTTCCTGATTAACAATAAGCTCTCAACAAGATGAAATGGGTATCCAGGTTCCTCTGACTTGTGGCCCCACCATCTTCAATTCTTTGCTTCCAGAGACATGGGGCTTATCTTTAACCTAACAGCTGAGCTAACAGTACTGCAAATCACACATGGGCGATACTATGGGTCAGGTCAGAAAGTGATAGATGCCTCTTTTGCTCACATTCCTTTAGCTACAAGTTGGTGAAATTGCCACATCTAACTACCAGGCAAGTTAGGACATACAGTTTAAGAGTATGCATTGAAAGAAAGGGAAGGGTTTTGGTTAACAGCTTACCAGTCACTCTCATTTGGTTGAACTTAAATTATAATGATAATTATCAAGCACAAAAGACAAGCTTCTTCTCTCAAGGAATTTAAAATATAGTTAGATAAAGAAAACCTATTCACATATAACAAGGAAATGGAATGTGAGATTAGCATCAGACAAAACAAGGATCAAATGACTCACATCCATAGTCTTCATTGCCAACAAAAGCCTTTGTGGGGGATGAAGCACTTTCCCTGAGGAACCCTTGCCCTGAGAGAGTGGGAAACATGTACAGAAGGGACAGAGGGGCACACTCATTCTGTAATCTCCATTGACCCTAATATTTTAATAAATTGACCCATGCTGTAGTGCTGTGATATTGAGTGCTCATGTTTTTTACTGTGTTGCACAGCTCCATTTTTTATTTTAAATTTTATTCAGTAACATATAAAATACCCAAAATTTCCCATTTTATCCACTTTCAAGTGTAGAATTCAGTGGTTTTAATTACATTCACAATGTTTTACTACCATCACTACCACCCATTACCAAAACTTTCACTTTACCTCAAACAGAAACTTCTACTGTGGTAGTTTAAGACTGTATGCACCCCAGAAAAGATCATGTCCTTTAAACGTGTTCATTCCTGTGGTCCATTCATGTGGGTGTGAACTTTTTGTAGGTATGACTATTTAATCAGATTACTTCAGTAATCCCCCAGAAGCAGAGAGAAAGCTACAGAAGTGAGGTGGTGGAATCAGTGGAACACAAGCAGAGAAAAAGCCACAAAGCAGAAAGCTGTGAATCCCAGCAGATGCCTCCATGTGTCTTGCCATATGAGAGGATTCCAGAATCACCAAAGCTGGTCTATAGAGAGAAAAGCATTGCCTGATGAAGAGTGATTTGGACATTTTCTTGGCCTCAGAACTATAAGCTTGTATGTTAATAAACCCCATTGTAAAAGCCAACCTATTCCTGGTATATTGCTTTTGGAAGCTTTTAAAACCTCACCAAAACATCTCCCAATTAAGTACCAACTCCCTATTACTATCTCCTGGTTGCTAAAACAAATACCATACAATGGTTTTGGCTTAACAACAAGAATTTATTGGCTCATGGTTTTGAGGCCAGGAGAAGTCTGAAATCTAGGTGTCAGCAAGGCCATGCTTTCTTCCTGAAGACTACAGGTATTCAGTGGCTGGCTACGGGTAATCCTTGGATTCCTGACTTACCTATCACATGGCAATGCACGTGGTAATGTCCTTTGCTTTCTCTTCTGGGTTCTGTTGAATTCCAGCTTCTTCCCCTGAATATCTCTCTTTCTGTTTGAATTTCATTTTGCTTATGAAAGACCCCAGTAATCAGGATTAAAACCTGATTTGATTCAGTTGGCCACACAACTAGAGCTAACATTTTCAAAAGGTCCTATTTACAATGAGTTCACACCCACAAGAATGGATTTAGATTAAGAACATGTTTCTTTTTTTCTGAAATTCATAATTCAATTATGTGCCATCAATGGTTGTGATGGCTAGGCTAATGTGTCAACTC
>PVKH010032567.1:0-12166 GCA_004027955.1 Chaetophractus vellerosus | reverse complement strand
GGTGGCTGAACCTTCTTTTCACTAACCAGAACCTCTTCTTTGTGGCCAAATAGGCTGTTTGGTCCATTTCATGAACAAAATTCCAAAACCTCTTCTTTAAGTGCCATAGAGCTGTCTGTTTGAACGTTTGCTGTTTTGCTTTTCACCGGCTGCTTTGGGGTCTTGGTGGTAAAAGCCGGAGTGTCCAAGGGGGCAAGCTCTGCAGGAGGGTGACAGGTACTTGGGCTGGCCCAGCACATCCAGGCTCTGCTGGAAGAGGAGACATCCCCAGCTGGTTTATCTGAGTTTGCTGTTTACAAAACTAAAACCCCCCAGCCCACTCTGTCCTCGTCACCCATGGGTGCAACCTAAATCAGGAATCCCACTGAGAACTTGCTCCCTGTCGGAGAGAATGGTCACACAGGGCCTGGGACAGGCTCTTGTCCTCTCTCTCCCTCCCTCTTCTTTTGAAAAAAATCTTCAGGAATATAGAAATTTTAAAGAATAACGCAGCAAAACACATACGCCCTTCACCAATTCACGTCTTTCCCCGTTTGCTTTATCTCCACACCATACTTCCTTCCTGGATCCATTTGACAATAGTGTAACCATCACGGCACCCACCCCTAAATCTCCTGCAGAGTCACAACTAGCACGCCCAAGAAATTAATGATCATTCGCTACTATTCCGAATCGCACCGTCCACATGCAAAACGCCTCCAGTGGTTTCCAAAATGCCTTTTATAGCTCTATATTATAGAAGTAGCTGTACTCGGTGCCCTCTACTACACTACACACAAATTACTTCCAGAATTACAACACCCTGCAATTGCCAACCACAACTCTGCTTCGTAAACCAGAAGGCTTCTTTGCAGTTCTTTCTGTCCTAAGAGTTTAACCCCCTAAGCATGTATAGTCAGAGTTTTGGGTTCAAATTGAATGAATTCCACTCTCTGTGGTCGTGTTATCCGTTTCGTATAGGGCTAGGATCATTTGCTTCAGTTTAAATGCTATGTTAGGCTTTGCTTTTTATCCTTTTGATTTAATTTAATGTTTTGAATATGTAAAATATGTACGTGGTTCAAAGGTAAACATCTTAAAAAGATAAACCCAGAGAAGTCTTGCTTCCTCGTCTGTCCCATCCACTCTGTTCCACTCACTGCTTCGAGGGAACTATTTTCAGTAGATCCTGGTTTCTCCTTCCCTTCCTGTGTTCCGTTTACAAAACATGTTTAAAATTTTTAAATGTTCACTTACATATAAATGCGTGTGTGTATAATTTTTCTAGTACACATGTGCCTTCACATTTTACTTGCACATCTAATCCAATTGATATTTATGATGATGTAAAGTATGAGATAAAGATCCAGTTTTATCTTTTCTCCAAATGGCAAGCCAGTTACTGCAATACCATTAAAAATTTCAAAAAACACCCTATTTCCCCCAGGGATTTGTTTGCCAACTTTGTCAGACTCTAAATTTCCATATGCACTTGGACCTATTTCTAGAATGTATATTTTTCTCCAATAGTATTTATGACCATTCATGTGCCAAGGCCACTGTCTTGCTTATGGAGGTTGGGGTATGTGCCACCATCTGGCAAGAATAGCCCCCCTCAGTGTTCTTCCTTTTCAGAGTTTGCCTAGCTATTCCTGCATCTTTATTTTTTCATATGAACTTTGGAATCAACTTCAGAATCTAGCTGCAGAAACATATGTCTTGGTATTTTGGGGCAGGTTGCATGACATTTATTTTGTAAGTTGAAGATAATTGACTTCTTTATGACATTGTCATCCAACAAAGAAAATATGTAGTTTTTCAAGTGTGTTTTTTGGTGTGTTCTGGAGAATTGCAAGATTTTATTTATAAGACTTTTTCACATATTTGGTTAAAGTTACTCCTCAGTATTTCTTATTTTGTGTTGCTTTTGTAAATGGAGTTTCCCATATGCCCTCTACTTGGTCATTGATGTTATATCAGGATTTTTTTGTATGTTAACATTATAGTCGACCATCTTATTCAATGATTTTATTGTTTCGGTTTCCTCCTTGATTCCCTTGATTTTTCTATATTCTATCATCTTCCAAAATGTTGATCTTCTTTTCTAATTCCTATGCCTCTGTTTTTTCCTTTCTGATAGTATCAGCTAAACCACTAATGTTAAATAAAAATGGAAATAGTGGACATATTTTTTTTGTTCTTGATATTGGTGGGAAATCTAATAATGTTTTCCATTTAGTAAGATGCTGGCTTTAGGGCTGAAATACACATATTTTACCACGTTAAGGAAATATCTCTCAATTCTTACTCTTACGGAGCTTCTAAAATAAAAAATATGTGTTGGATTTTGTCAAAAGCCTTTTCAACATGAAGCAACATTGATTTATCCTGAACAGATAAACGCTGGGACTGTCCTAGGCAAACCAGGAAGTATGGGCATCCTTGTTATCTTTTTTCTCTTCATTGGTCTATGTGATTTTTGGAGATTTGGTTTTATGTAGCCACTATACTCCTACAGATATCCAAAAGTCTCTTGTTCCTTCTCTTGATACCCAGCCCACGTCTGCAGCCTGGTTTACCAGTAGTTCAGCCAGCAGGTAGTACCTCAGTCAGAGCCCAGCTTATCTTTTCCTGCAGACTCTATATAGCTTTCCCATCTCCAGAAGGTTCTCTGTCCTGTGAGAGAACAATGTCATCCCTGTGGTAGCTCCACAAGTGCCTCTTCCTCAGCTCAGGGCCCTTGCTGTCAGGGATGGGAGGAGGCTGCCCCTGGTCTTTCCAAATACTCTGGCATCACTATCTCAAGGACAAGTGAAGATTAGGTCCATCCCCTCCTTAACAATTCCTGAAAGGGCCCTTTGCTGGACTTGGTAGAAAGTGCCGAAGGGATAACTGTCTGCTCAGTCTCTGACCCTTTTTACTAGCTGACTTAACCTCTTTGGACTCGTGGACTTACCACCCTTTGAAGCAAAATCACAAACACTAGGCAGAATTGGAGGCCCTGCCTCGGAACCCTTTCCTTGCTTAATTCCAACTTGCTTGTCCCAATGCCAGGTCTACTTCCATTATGCTCTGTAACCCTGACTTCTAACTGTGTCATGGGCTTAAGTACATGCTGTCCTTCTATTGTGTTTGCCTTAGCTTGTCCCATAGATGGCTAATGCTATCCGGTCTTTCTACCATGGCTGTCCCTTCTCCCTTGGGGAGATATTATTTAGGCACCAATGAATAGTGACCAAGCAGCACAATGGAATGACACACAATTGTGCAAAATTCAACTTAAGCACACCTATGTCGCTCTATTATATCTATAGATAGCATTGACGTGACACTACGGTGAAGTATTGGTGTGAACCATCAATGTCTGTACACTAAGATATTGGCAAAGCCCTCAGCCGAGGGTGACCACAGCAGGCTCTCTGCTCTACTTCTAGCCCAAGTCCAGTGAGTCACCATCTTTCTTGGCAGCCTCACCTTTTTTGCTTTTCTTCTTCTTACACATCCATGCTCTCATTCATTGTTGTCAAGGGTGACACACTAAAGATGGAGAAGTTTCACTCTGTCTGGTACCGCTGATGGTGCAGACTTTAAGGTACGATTTACCAATTATATTCCCATAGGTCCAGCTACCTTGTTCCTGGCTGTGCGTGCTCAGATCTGTAGAACTGCCTCAACCAGAGAAAGTGAGATTTCCTCTCGAATATGCCAGCAACATCTGGGAAGGGCTTCTCTTCTCTTTTTTCAGTCACCAAAGTGGAGTGAGATTTTGTGACCTTGGGCCTGGCTGCCAGAAAACAACTTCTAGGTTGACTCCGGTGTGAAAAACTTTCCCCCTTTACCCAGAAGCCATTGATTTTCACGTTCCTTTCCGCATTGCACTAGGAAATATCCCTCCCTGCTAAGCTGGCGACAAACACTTTCCTAGCTGCGTAAGCACGGACGTTGCCTGACTAGTTAGAGCACAGTCACTCTGTCAATAAGTTTTCCAGCTGGTTCTCTTCCTTTCCAGGCATGCCCAGGTGACTGAGCTGTAACCGAGAGCATCTTCAGGAGGGGACGAGCAGCCGGGACAACTCCGTGGTGATCTTGACTTGGAATATCCAAGGCTGGTGACTGATCTACATACAGAGCTCAAACCGGGAGGCAAGTAATAGAAGGAGTGGAATTTGCGGTGCCTCTGTCCTAAAGCAGAATATCGCTCCTTTCCACAAGGAGCTGACTGTCTGTAGTGAGGCTCAGGCACTTTAGCCTGCAGTAGGAAAGGATGTGAGCCAATTCAGCCTCACAGTCGATCCTGGTGCCCCACGTCAGAGCAGTCCATGCTTCCACAGTGGAACTGTGTCCATGGCAACGGAACCTGTCCACAGCGCATGGAAGTGAGAACCAAACCCAAGACGCAGCCTACTTAGTGCCACAGCCCTATCAACAGTTAAGCAGTGATGCCAAAAGCACAAGAAACAGAAGAAAAAATAGGTACGTGGGACTTGATCAAAATTCAAACCTTTTGTGCATCAAAGGACACTACTGAGAAAGTAAAAAAGACAACCCAGAGAAAGAGAGAAAACAGTGTGAAAATTGTGTATCTGGTAAGTGTCTAGCATGCGGCATAAATACGGAAACCCTACAACTCGACAATAAAAAGACGGATGACCCAGTTTAAAACTGGGCAAAGGGCTTGAACTGACAATTCTCCAAAGAAGATACACAAATGGCCAATAAGCACCTTGAGCGTTGAAAAGACGCTCAACATCTTTAGCCGTTAATGAAATGCGAGTCAAAATCATCATGAGAAACCATTTCACACCCACTAGGATGGCTACAATAATCATTTAAAAAACGAATTTTAGCAGGTGTGGGCGAGGATGTGGGGAAATAGGCACCCCTCATACATTGTTGGTGAGAGTGTAGAATGGTGCCGACACTGTGGAAAACGGGTCGTCGGTTCTTCAATAGACATAGAATCACCGTATGTTCCAGCAATTCCACTCCTGGATATTTACCTCCTCCCAAATTGAAAACAGGCATTTAAGCAAAAAGTTGTGCATGAATGCTCATAGCAATATTCACATAGCTAAAAGGTGGAAGAAGAAAATCGAGTATACACATATGCCGGTATATTATGCAGTTGTGAAAAGGAATGAAGTCGTGATACAAACTAGGATGGACATGAACCTTGAAGAGATTGCACTTGGTGACAGTAGCCAGACACAAAAGGCCACCTATTGTGTGGTTGCATTTATATGAAATATTAAGAATAGGCCAGTCCGCAGAGACAGCAAATTCGTGGCTGCCAGGGGCTAGAGGGAGGGGGATGGAGTGACTGCTCAATGGGTCTGGGGTTTCCTTTTGTGGTGATGGCAATATTCTAGAATTAGATCATGGTGATGTTTGCACAACATTGTGAATGTACTAGATGCCCCTAATGGAAAATTTTATGTTATGTGTATATCACCACACCAGGGGAACTGAAATACAGAGGCCTCGGGCTGGGTTGTCTCCAGCCCTCTAAGGGAAAGATTGGCCTCCCAGAGGGGCAACGGTGTCTGGGCTGGAGGTAAGGAGATGTGCAGAGAAATCAAAGAGGACTTCCACAGCCTGGAATGAGCCCGCAGTCGTGCAAATCTTCTGAGATGAGCAAATGATGAAGTCAACATAGGATTAAATGAGAAAGCCTTGCGTAGAACTATACAAATGTAAGCGATTATTTTTATCCTCATATAATCATTTTGTGGTTATTATAATGTGCAAGCCTTATGCACGGAGGAAATGATTTGCAGAGGCTTAGGAAAGCAACATCACTCTATTGTTTCCACCAACCTAAGATTATTGCGGCACAGGCCCCTCCAGCGTTCTCCCCTGAAAGGTTAACCCCGCGGTGCTGTGACTGCATAACGGGGTACTCCTTGGCTTTCCAGTGAACAAAACTCCAGGTGGATGGGTGGGCTGGTTCTCGTCGGATTGGGCCCCCCGCCTCACGTGATGAGACGTGAGCTCCATCTCAAAACACAGTGCAGTGTTATCGTGTCTGTGCATTCCCAGGGCATCTTTTATCTGACTTGATAACAATGTTTTTTTTTTCATTAGCAGCCTTTGTTAACTGATAACCTTAAGCAGTCAAGTGGTACTCATAAGCAATTTTCTGTAAGATAGAATAAACCATCTTGTACAGTACCTGTTAATTGATTGGCTTCTTTAGCGGCATTTTAATTAAGACATCTGGTTTGTGAATGCAGAGACACTTGTAGGGGAAGGTGAATGCTTCTGGATTCTCTGTAAACATTTTCCATAGCCACAACAGCAACTTACTGCACATTCTCCCAGTACCACTGCTGGGCTCTGGGTTTGTTTGAACCCGACACTTGCTTTCCTGTATGAAGACGAGAGAGGTCGGCTGAAGGCTGGCTCTGGACTTCCAGGTGATCATGGCTGACCAGCCCTGGGAGGCTGAAGGGGTGAGGGGACCTTGGCAATTCTAGCTCGGCGGCTTCCATCTGTGGCAGCCCTCCTGGAATCCCCCGGAGCCCCCTTGACAGCCTCTCTCCATGGTAGCAGCTGCTGGGATGGGGACTCCAACGGGCGTGGCTGTCAGAGCCTGCTGGGTCAAGGCCACTCACACCTGGCCGCCTTGCCCCGTGGTTTGAGAATAGACCGGCAGAGTCCAGGGGCTGAATAAACCCTGCCCTCCTACCCCAGCAGGACTTGGAGCCACCAAACCACACGTGGGTCGTAGAGAACCCACCATGGCAGGCAGAACGCCAAGCCCAGGCGAAGGAGACTCTCACGCAGGTGAGGCAGGCTGCAGTGGCCAGGACCCAACCAGGTAGCTGCAGGCAGTGCCTCCGGCACTCTGTACCTGGAGGAGGAGAAGGCGAGATGGGAGAGGGTTAACGGACAGGATTGAAAAATTAAAAACACACATACATCTCTAAATTCAAATAGGTATAAATTATATTATAACATATGCATTCGAATTAAATAAAAAATAGGCACCTGCACGTACACTCAGCTAGGTGTGCTAAAAGCACAAGTGTCATGGAATTCTAAGAAACACTCGGAGTTTGAAGGAGGTAATAAATGACACTCTCCTTCGCCATCCAACTTTGTAAGCAGCTGAGAGACAGAAAGTTTGGCAGATAGAGATGGGAATGTCAGGGCTGTCATGGTTTTCAAATAAGTCGGACCTGCTGGTATCAGTTTTCAGCCTCTGGAGTCTTCGGTGGCCTCCTTGCCACTGGGATATGGCAGCAAAGGTGAAGAGAGAGGGGGACATGCGACGGGCTTTCGAGGTAGAGACGGCAGGGCTTGGTGACGGAGAGATGTGGGGGGTGAGGGAAGGGGAGACCCAGCCATCACTCCTGGGGTTTGGTTGGAATAACGATTTGGACTTGAAGGCTTTACTGGGATGTGGAGGCCCAGAGCAAAGTGAGGCTTTGGGAAGGGCTGGAGTTGTATGTTAGTTTCCCGGCTGCTAAAACAAATACCCTACCGTGGGCTGGCTTAACAACAGGAGTTTCCTGGCTGATGGTTTCAGAGGCGAGGGGGCTTGCTTCCTCCCAGGGGATCTGGCTTTGGGGGTCCTCGGCTTTTCCGTCACATGGCGACGCACAGGGCGGCATCTCCTTTCTCCTCCAGGTCCCATTGTCTTCCGCCTTCGGGCTGCTCCCTGGCTTCTCTTTCTGGGCCCAGTTTCCTTTGCAAGGCCTCCAGGTGTATTGGATCAAGGCCCACCCTGCTTCAGTTTGGGCCCACCTTAACCAACACCATCCTAAAGGTTCGCACCCCTGGGACCAGGGTGTGGGGCCTGAACATGCCAGTCGTGGGGGACCCATAGGTTGGGTCTTGGGCCTCTTGCATTGACTAGTAGAGTCAAGGAATGGGCTGTACTTGAAGAGAGTGAGTGCCACGGTCCTTCGGGAGTTCTGGCTTCCAAACTAGATTAAAACTCACTTGTCAGAGATTGCTGTGGAGCATGCCCTGGAATCTGCTAGAGGAGGCAGAGGAGACTTGGCCTGGAAGAATTGGAAGTCTCCTTTTCCTGGCATGGAGTGTATAGGGGGAGCTGCTTAGAGAGACAGAGGCTGTCCAGAGCAGACCCCAAAGCTGCTAGCAGAAGGGGGCGTGCAGCCTGGGACAGGGCCCCTAAACAGGGCAGGGCCAGGCGGCAAGAGGGACAAGCAGCCTTCTGTGCTCGGGCCCATCCTGCTGGCTCCTTCCTTCCCTTCTGGGTCATTTGTCATAATCCCAGACTTGTCAGATAAATTGGTCGTCAAAGAATATGACTTTCCCTGAGTACATATCGGCGTGTGACAGATGAGTGACCTGCCCACAAGACTGCATGTGCAGAATGAAGCAAAGTCACTCAGGCCACCGAGGTTCCAGCCTCACGGATAGGCTGGGGCCTGAGAGTTCGGGGTCCTGGATTTTCAACTGACTCGCAACTTTCCCCTTCATTTGTTAACTCGGGTCTTTGGTGGGCTCCTCTCTAAGTGGTACAGGGTGACAGTGAAGAGTAAGTGGGATCTGGATTCAGGCTGTCTGAGTTCAAGGGCTGCTTTGTGGGCTGGACAAATTAATGGCTTGAGGCCTCAGTTTCCTCATCTGTAAAATGGGCTTCTTACCCCATAGGCTGCCTCTGAGAATTAAAGGAGGCAATGCACACAGAGCTCTTCAAGCAGTGTCTAATGAGTAGTAGGCACTCAGTCGACATGAGCTGGGGCTTAAAGTCAGTTTGGGTCACTTTTTAACCCATTAAGGTTAAGGAGATTTCTTTCTTAAAGATACATTTTAATATGTATTTTCAAATAAACTTTTTCGTGTTAGAATGGTTTAAGATATGCAGAGAGGTTGCAAAGACAGATCCCCCTATACTCCACACCCAGTTTCCCTCATTACTAACATCTTACATTAGTCTGAAACTTTTGTCACAATTAAAGAACCAGTATTGACATATTATTATTCACTCAAGTCTACACTCTATCCAGACTTCCCTAGTTTTTACCTAAAATGCTTCTTCTCTTCCAGATTCCCTCCCAGGAGACCACAAGACATTTAGTTGTCACGTCTGCCTTGGCTCCTCTTGGCGGTGAGGGTTTCTCAGACTCTCCTTGTTTTTGATGATCTTGACTGTATTGAAAAGAACTGGCCAGTTATTTTAGGAAATGCCCCTCCCTAGGGATCGGCCTGATGTTTCTCTCATGAAGATAACATGCTTTTAAGTTGGCTTAACATAAAATTGATTATAATCATATGAAAACCAAGCATTCTCTAGTCTTTACTATTGTTCATATAAATAAAATGAGCCAGCTGACAAATCTCACTTCACTTCGAACTGGGAAGACTCAATAACAAGGACAACGTCTCCTGTTTAGCTAAAGCAAAGCAGATGTTTCTAATCCGTGAAGGGCCAGTGTGGTAGCCACATCACCGCGTGCAGTGGAGACGAACAGAGTGATCCAAAGCCTTGTCCTTCCTTCACCACGTTCAGACAAGTCTACCTGTGCCCACCTGGGGGACAGTCGGAGAGCACTTGGCAGGGTGGTCTGGTCCGCAGGGAAGTGGACCAGAGCTGCCAGTTCTTTTTCTTTTAGAAAAAGCAAAAAGGTCCGTAAGGAAGACTTTAAAATGTGGGTTGGATTTTTTGTCCTTTCTGGAGTTTAAATCAGGAGATGGTTCTTGTATCCTGGAAACAAATTGTTAGTCAAGTAAAACTGCTGCCAGAACAAAAGGAATCGAAACCAGGTCCAAGAACGCCCTGGATGCGTTCTGACGGGGGGTAAGCCTACTAGAGCAGGGCGCCTGCTCTGGCCAGCAGGCAACTCACTCCCAGGGGGGTGGCTGTGGATGGCGGCCCCACGCCAGCCAGAAGGGCCTGCCTGCTGCTGCGGTGAGTTCAGGTGGCATGAGTGGGACCAGAGGCCAGGAGGACATGGAGGTGTGGTGGTTCAAAAAAAATGTTCTTATTTAGGTCTAGTCCATTCCTGTGGGTGTGGACCCATTGTAAGTAGGACCTTTTATTTTTTTGGGGGATGGAGTTTTTGTGGGATTTTTTAAAAATTTGTTTCCCCCCACCCTGAGATGGCTCCCTCATCTGCTCATTGTTTTTCTGCTCGTTGTTTGTGCTTGCTGTCTGTTTGTTTGCTTTTTTATTTAGGAGGCACGGAGAACTGAACCGAGGACTCCCCTGTGGGTGGTGGGTGCTCAACTGCTTGAGCCACATCTGCTCCCTGCTCACTTGCTTTTGCTAGGAGTCTGCTCATTGTTTTTGCTCAATGTCTGCTCGTTGTTTGTTTGTCTTCTTCAGGAAGTGCCAGGAACTGAACCTGGGACCTCCCATGTGGGAGATGGGAGCTCAACTGCTTGAGCCACATCCGCTCCCCGTAAGTAGGATCTGTTGATGAGGCTACTTCAGTTAAGGTGTGACCCACCTCAATCAGGATGGGGTCTTAATCCTCTTATTGGAGTTCTCTATAAATGAAATGGAGAGAGACAGAGAGAGAGAGAGAGAGAAGTCCATGGAAGAAAGAAGCTGAAAGCAATGGAACCCAGAAGAGAAGGGGAAGGCCCAGACATGCCGCCATGTGCCTTGCCATGTGGCAGAGGAACCAAGGATGGCCACCGGCTGTACTTTGGGAAGAAAGCATTTTATGATGTCTTGATTTGAACATTTTCTCAGCCTCAAAACTGTAAGCTAATAAATACCCATTGTCTAACCGGACCTATTTCATGATATTTGCTTTAAGCAGCCTAGGAAACTAAAATATTTCGTCTTGAAAGGAAAACAAGACAGAGCAGAACAGGAGGAAACTTAGCTAGAGGACGGTGGCAGGCACCTAACACCTTCATCCATAGCCTACGGAGAATTTGTTCATTTAAATTACGCCTGCATGCCCAAGCCTAGCTTTTCAGACAGCATGCTCTATCGCTGATGTGATCACTCATTAGGCTTGGACACTCCTGGGGGCCTGCTCTGAGGGCTGCTACTGTTCCAGCCCCCCTTGGGCAGAGACAGCAGGGGAATCCTAAATAGAATAACCTCCCTCAAAACCACAGAAAACAGTTAAAGGGCTGCAACAACTGGGCAAGCGCTGAATCAAGAAAATGCAGGTTCAGAAGCCATAGAAGAAGCTCCCGCCCCTCCCCACCTCCTCCCTTGTTATGTACAAGGGAATCCCAGTAAGAATAAATGCCGATTTCTCATCAGAAACCATGAAGGCAAGAAGGCAGTAAATATTTAAAATGCTGAAAGAAAACAATTGCCAAGAAAGAATTTTATATCAAGCAACACTTTCTTTCAAAAATGAAGAAGAGATTAAGACATTCCCAAATATACAAAAGCTGAGGGAGTTCATTACCACTACATCTGCCCTGCCATCCAAGCTAAAGGGGATTCTAAAGATTGAAAGGAAAGAACACTAGACAGTGAATCAAAGCAGCGTAAAGAAATAAAGACCTCCAATAAAGGTAACCAAATGGGTAGATATAACCGCAGGTACTATTGTACTGTATTTTTTACTATGTAACTACTTCTTACTTCTTATAGATTCTAAAATGGAAATGCATAAGAATCATGATAAATTTGGACATACAATGTACCAAGGTTAATTTGTAACAAGTACAAAAAAGGTAGAGGAATGGAGAGGTATAGGACCCACGTATGTGTGTGCTATTGTAGATAGGGTGTCAAATCAAATATGATTGTTATAGATTTAGGATGTTAAGTTTTAACTCCACAGTAACCACAAAGGAAATATGTGAAAAATATATCCAGAAAGAATTGAGAAGTGACTTAAAATAGTACAATACAAAAAAATTAAATCAATACGAAAGCAGACATTAATGGAAGAATTAAGGGTCCAAAAAAGTATAATACTTACAAAGACAAAATAACAAAATGGCAGAAGAAAGTACCACATTATCTGCAGTTACTTTACACAATTTCAATCTTTTAAAATTTATTGAGACTTGTCTTGTGACCCAACATATGGTCTATCTTAGAGAAGGATCCATGAGCACTTGAAGAAAATGTATATCCTGCTGTTTTGGGGTGCAATGCTCTATAGATGTCTGTTAGGTCTAGTTCATTTATCATATTATTCAGGATCTCTGTTTCTTTATTTATCCTTGGTCTAGATGTTCTATCCAATATTGAGAGTGGTGTATTGAAGTCTCCAACTATTATCGTAGAGAC
>PVKH010032566.1:0-12164 GCA_004027955.1 Chaetophractus vellerosus | reverse complement strand
AGATTCACAGGAACTTGCAAAAACATCTGCAGGGAAGTCCTCTCTATCCTTCACCCAGTTTTCCTCAATGGTTACATCTTGATAAATTGACATCGGTGCAATCCACAGAGCATATCAAACTTTATGTTTTACATGCGCTCGTGTGTAGTTTTATCACATGTAGATTCGTGTAACCACCATCACAACCAAGATGCAACCCACACAGTTAATCTTTTTAAAACCTTTGATATTACCTTTATTGGGACTGTGATCACAAGAGGACTTTTCTCCAAAAAGGTTAGGAACTACTGAACTAGAACATAGTCTGATACCAGTAAGTGGAAGTTTAACCAGAGGAAAATCTAAAGCTCTGCACTTCCATTAACAAAATCACAACTCACCTTCAAGTTCCAGTTCAGAAGGAAGGCAAGGAATTAAAGTCCAGGGACCAGAAATGGCAGATAAGCATAAGATGCTGTAATCGTTGTAGAGGTTTCCTGATATTTACAAGTCAGGAGTGTGCTTGGCTGTTAGGTTGTAATTTTAGGCGGGAGTGCTAGAAGGCTAGTATCTAGGTCAGAGGAAGGAATCCACTGTGTTGGAATGTTTATGAAATGGTATGATCTATTTTAGGCCCAATAATTTCTGTGGAATGTGGATAAACTAGATTGTATCAGTGAAGTGTGACAAGAATGGTTGATGGGTATAGAGGCTAAGTCCCACAGGACTACAGGAAGAAACGAAGATTGTTTAGATTGGAGGTTGGTGGTGTTGGGAGGAGGTGACAGTGGAATGGACAAAATACTTATAGAACTCTTGGTAGAAAAGATTTTGTTACAGCTCCAGAGGATAGATCCTGGGAGGTTAAACCTATAATCCAACAAGATTGGGGATGTTTGTAGAATTCATTGGCTATCGTAACCGTGGGTCAAGGGAGGCTGAGGAAGGACATTGGGTGAAAAAGCTGTAGGAGATGACCTTGAAGCCCGATCTCCTGGAATGCTGTGATAAATGTCTGCATGTGTGTTCTCTCTCTCTTGACAATTCCACAGATTATTCAGGCCAAGGAGTAGACCAGCTGCAAAAGGTGATTGACACAATCAAAACCAACCCCAATGACAGAAGAATCATCATGTGTGCTTGGAATCCAAAAGGTGGAAAGCATGCCCGTTTCCCTCTTGTACTAACCCTCCCATTAGTGAGAAGGGAAGTGCTGTGTGTGGCCTTGGCAGAGGCATATGGTGGCTTGTATGACCTTGGAAAGTCACACAGCCCCATTTTCACCTTCAGAGGGTGATATTGAAAGCAGAGGATCTTAATTTGTATATTTATACTAGTTCATACTCCAAGAAGGGCTTTAAATTGCCTATAAAATTACACATAAGATTTTAACAATTTAAATTGGGGCAGATGAGGTTTCAGACCACCTCCACGCCATTGTTAACATTTTAAACAACAGTACTGTAAAATTAAAATTTCTACCAGGGTGTAATGAATAACCAGAGTAGAATTTTGTACCTCTAATAGAGACTTTGAATACAGGAGTGTGTCTGGCATGCCAGTTTCCTGTGGCATGCACTTGCATATGAATTAATTCCTACCGTACTGGTAGTTCAGGGCCCTGAAGGTAGCACGAATAAAGAATTTCAGCTTGGACAGAAGAGCATTCCATCCAAGCTGTAAACCTTGATCCCAGAAGTCTCATATTCACGGCTGGGTTTCCATCAGCTTTGTGTCTCCATTGGGGTGAAATGGTCTGCATTTTTTAACTTTTTATTTTGAAATAATTTCAAACTTACAAGACAGTTGCAAAAATAATACAAACCCCATACAGAGAGCTCCAAAGTACTCCTCACCTAGATCCACCAACTTTTGACAATTTGTCACATACCATGTACACCTCTATCCATTTATCTGTTTTTCTAAACATTTGAGAAGAGGTGTATACATCATGCTCCTTGAGCATTTAGTACTTTCATGTACTTTTCCCAAGAACAAGGATATTTACTTATGTAATCACCTTAACAGCTATCAAGTTCAAGAAATTTAGCATTGATATAAAGCTTTCAGTCTGTATTCCTATTTTTTCATCTGTTCCAATAATGTCCTTTTGGGCATTTTCTCCTCTGTTGTTTGATCCAGTCCAGGATCACGTATTGCATTTAGCGATTGTCTCTTTTGAATGGTCTGCATTTGGCATGAGGGGAAGGTGTGGTTCACAGAGTCCCTGCTGCCTAGTGGTTCTTCTCTTGGTCTCCACCTTCTGAGTTGGCTTCTGTTTCTTTCCTATTTTGTTTTGCCTAGAGCTTTGTTCTTTAAAACAACTCTCTCCTTGTTTTCCTTTGTCCCGGCTCCTTAGATCTTCCTCTGATGGCGCTGCCACCGTGCCACGCTCTCTGCCAGTTCTACGTGGGCAATGGTGAGCTTTCGTGCCAGCTGTACCAGCGGTCGGGGGACATGGGCCTCGGCGTGCCTTTCAACATCGCCAGCTACTCCCTGCTCACCTACATGATCGCACACATCACAGGCCTGAAGGTGGGCAGCTCGCTGGAAAAGTCCTTAACGTGTAA
This sequence comes from Chaetophractus vellerosus, assembly GCA_004027955.1. Classification (NCBI taxonomy): domain Eukaryota; kingdom Metazoa; phylum Chordata; class Mammalia; order Cingulata; family Chlamyphoridae; genus Chaetophractus; species Chaetophractus vellerosus. The sequence continues at coordinate 9,615 of PVKH010032566.1, read as the reverse complement.
TGCACTGAGTTCTTAGACTCTGACTCGGATAAACTAAGAATTCAGTACCTAATTAGTTCTAAACTTTGATATAGGTAAATAATAGACAAAACTGGCTCACTTTGTAATCTTGCAGCAAGCTTTCATGTCCTTGTGCTTTGTACCAGTCAACAGGTTAAGACAACTTTTATGAATTAATTTTTTCCAAAAGATACCATGGTTAAATTCTCTTTATATATATATATATATATGTGTGTGTGTGTGTGTGTGTGTTCTTTTTTTATTAGAGAAGTTGTAGGTTTATAGAAAAATCGTGCAGAAAATACAGAGTTGCCATATACTGTCACACAAACACAGTTTCTCCTATTATTAGTACTTTTTATTAGTGTGGCATCTTTGTTACAATTGATAAAATAATAATATCATATTAACTATAGTTCACAGTTTATATTAAGGGGTCATTGTGTTGTACAGTCCTATTAAAAATTTTTATTACAGTAACAAACTAAAAATTCCCACTTTTAACCACATTCAAATATGTAATTCAGTGGTGTTAATTACATTCACAATGTTGAACTATTATCACCAACAAAAACTGTACCAATTTCCTAACTGCACTCCAATCCCTGGTAATCTATATTCTAGGTTCTGACTATATATTTGCATATTCTAATTATTTCATATCAGTGCGATCATAAAACATTTTTCCTTTTGTATCTGGCTTATTTCACTAACATGATGACTTCAAGATTCATCCATGTCACATGTATCAGGACTTCATTCCTTTTCACAGCTAATAATATTCCTTTGTATGTATATGCAACATTTTAATTATCCTTTCATCTGTTGATGGACACTTGGGTTGCTTTCAACTTTTGGCAATTGTAAATAATGCCGCTATGAACATCTGTGTGCAAGTATCTGTTCAAGTCCCTGCTTTCATTTCTTTTGGGTATATACCTAAAAGTGGGATTGCCAAGTCATATGGTGATTCCTTGTTTAACCTAAAGGAGGCCAAACTGTCTTCTACACCGAATACACCATTTTACATTCCTAACAACAATGAATGAGTCCCATCCTCTCCAACACTTCTTTTTTTTTTTTCAATAGTAGCCATTCTAGTGGGTATGAAGTGGTTCATCACTGTGGTTATGATTTGCATTTCCCTAATGGCTAATGATGTTGAGCATCTTTTCATGTGTTTACCAGCCATTTATATGTATCTTTGGAGAAATCTGCATTTTTAAAATAGGGTTGTCGTCTTATTTATGAGCTGTAGGAATTTTTCATATGTGCTGAATATTAAACCCTTTATCAGATATGTTGTGGGTTCCAAATATTTTCTCCAATTTTATAGGTTGTCTTTACTTTCTTAATAAGTCCTTTCATGAAGTCCCATTTACGTATTTTTCATTGTTGTTGCTCATGCTTTTGCTGGAAAGTCTAAGAAACCATTGCCTAACAACATCCTGAAGATGTTTCCATTAGGAGTTTTATAGTTTTCATTCATATATTGAGGTCTGTGATCCATTTTGGGTTAACTTTGTTTATGGTGTGAGGTAGGGATCTAAAGTTTTATTAAAATCAGGAAGTGTGAGTCCTCCACAGTTCTTTTTCAGGATGGTTTTGGCTATTCAGGGCCGCTTACCCTTCCATGTGATTTTTTTTGTTGTTGTTACATATCCCCCCCTTTCTGCTTGCTCTTGCCGTGTTCATTTCTCTGTGTTCTTCTGTGTCCACTCTGTCTCCCCCCGTTGCGGCGACGCACCGAGCCAGGTCACTGCGCAGGCGGCTCTGCTCCGTTGGCAGGCAGGTCTGCTTCCGTTCACGGGCGGATCTGCTCTGCTCGCGGGTGACTTGCCCTGCCCGTGGTGGCTTTCCATGTGAATTTGATGACTGGCTTTTCCATATCTGCAAAGGAGGCTGCTGGAATTTTGATTGGGATTGCATTGAATCTGTTAATTGCTTCGGATAGAATTGATATCTTAAAATATTTAGTCTTCCAATCTACAATCATATATTGTCCTTCCATTTATTTAGGTTAATTTCTATCTGCATGTTTAAATTTATTCCTGGACATTTGATTCTTTTGTCATTGTAAATGGATTTTTTTCTTGATTTCCTCTTAAGATTATTCATTACTAGTATTTAGAAACACTACTGACTTGTGTGTTGATCATGTACCCTGCCACTTTGCTGAATTTGTTTATAAGCTATAATGGCTTTGTTGTGGATTTTCTATATATAAGGTCATATAATCTGCAGATAAAGTTTTACTTTCCAATTTGGCTGCTTTTTATTTCTTTTTCTTGTCTAATTGCTCTTTTTAGAACTTCCCCTATAATGTTGAATAACAATGGTGAGAATGGGCTTATTTGTCTTATTCCTGATCTTAGGTGGAAAGCTTTCAGTCATTCATCATTATTATATATGATATTAGCTGTGGGATTTTCATATATGTCCTTTATCATGTTGAGGAAAGTTCCCTTCTAATCCCAGATTTCTAGGTTTTTTTTTGTTGTTGTTGTTGTTTTTTATCAAGAAGGGGTGCTGAATTTTGTCAAATGCCTTTTCTGCATCAATTGAGATGACCATGTGGTTTTTACCTTCATTCTGTTAATGTGGTGTATTATAATAACTGGTTTTCTTGTGTTGAACCGCCCTTGCATATCTGGGATAAATCCCACTTGTTCGTGATATATAATTCTTTTAATTTGCTTTTGGGTTTGGTTTGCTAGTATTTTGTTGAAGATTTTTGCATCTACATTCAGAAGGGATATTGGTCAATAATTTTCTTTTCTTGAATTATCTTTATCTACCTTTGGTATCAGGTTGGTGATATTGTTGGTCTGTTGAGGTCTTTTATTTCTTCTTGAGTCAATGTAGGTTGAGTATTTCTAGGAATTTGTTCATTTCATCTAGGTTATATAATTTGGTGTACAATTGTTCATAGTATCCTCTTATAACCTTTTTTATTTTTGTGGGTAAGAATGCTCCCTTTTCTTGATTTTAGTTATTTGTGTCTTTTTTTTCTTTGTCAATCCAGTTAAAGATTTGTTGATTTTATTGGCCTTTTGAAAAAAACCAACTTTTGATTTCTATTGGGTTTTTTCCTTCTGTTTCATTTATCTCTGCCCTAATCTTTATTTCCTTCTTTCTGCTCATTTTTGGTTTAGTTTGCTCTTTTTCTTGTTCCTCCAGGGGTGAGGCTAGGTTGTCTGGTTTGAGATTTTTCTTCCTTTTTAAGGTAAACATTTATAGCTGTAAGTTTTCCTCTGAGCACTGCATTTGCTGCATCCCATAAGTTTTGGTATGTTTTGTGTCATTACATTTGCCTCAAGATATCTTCCAGTTTACCCTGTTAGTTCTTCTTTAACTCATTGGGAGTGTGAGTGGGTTGTTTTATTTCCACATATTTTGTGGATTTTCCAGTTCTCATCTGTTATTGATTTTCTAGCTTCATTTCTTTGTTTGGAGAAGAAACACTGTATGCTTTTCATATTTTTTAATTTGAGACTGCTGTGTGACCTAACATATGGTCTGTCTTGGGGAATGAGCCTTGTGCACTAAAGAATGTGTATTCTGCTGTCATTGGGTGAAATATTCTATATTATGTCTGTTTATATCTAGTTGGTTTATAGTATTGTTGAAGTTTCCTATTTCTTTATTGATCTTTGTCTAGATGTCCTCTCCATTATTGAAAGTGGTGTACTGAACAGTCTATTAATGTAGAATCATCTGTTTCTCCTCTCAAATCGGTCAATATTTCCTTCATATGTTTTGGGCTCTGTCATGAGGTGCATATATATTTATAATTGTTATGGTTTCTTGTTGAAGTGATCCCTATTTCAGTTCCTGGTAGTGGTTTTTTACTCAGTCTTATTTTATCTGATATTGGTATAGTTACCCTAGCTCTCTTTTGTTTATTCTTTGCATGGGATGTTTTTTTCCATCCTTTCACTTTCAGCCCACTTTTGTCTTTGAATTTAAGGTGAGTCTCTTCTAAACAGTAAATTACTTTTTGAGACTTGAAGTCTGAATACGCTACATAATGTGTTTTTAAGTGATGCATTTTGAAACTAAACCATTTACTGTTTTGCTTTCTCCCATGTAATGTAGCCAGGTGACTTTGTACATACTTTGGGAGATGCACATATTTACCTGAATCACATCGAGGCACTGAAAGTTCAGGTAAGAATTTTGTTTGTTACCTTTTTGAGTTTGGTACCTTCTCTTGATGGGAGGTTCATTTATGGACCATCCCTTAGTCAAAGCACTGAGCAGAATGCCTGTTACCTAAGTTGAAGCTGAATGGGTTTTGACTGTGTAGCTTCACTTTTGGGAAGGGTGGTGGGTAGGTGGGCAGGGAGAAGGCAGGCATGCACCTCTCCAGCCACGGGCAGTGAGTGCAGCAGGTGCTGTCAGGTACATAGCACCAGAGAGGAAGAGCCACATTCTGTCCAGGGGATTGGGGACCTTTCCAGAGGTGACATTTTAACTTATGTTTTCACTCAAAGGAGAATTTTAATGCAATTTTTCCCTTAATTTTATGCTAAATATGAGTAAGATCTAAACTTTCAAAAGTCTTGTCTATTCAAATGCCTATGTTATAGCAACTAACAGATGAGGTTTTGAAATGGCAATAAAAATGCAAGAGTGACTGTGGTTAAATTAGCCTCCCCCCAAAAGAAATGTAGAACCAAGAAACTTTTAGCTGCTTCCAGATTAGATCCTGGTTTTGAAAGTTTTCCCTTTTGGGGAGCTCAGCTGCTTTTGTTTAGAGGGTGGCTTGGGCAGAATCTTCTCTCTCAGGCCATCTCTCCCAGTCCATGTGGAACACAATAATGTGAGCTTGTGACACAGGTTGCCACTGTCAGTGCGTCCCAGGAATCCTGGCTGCCAGCCCTTTCTGTTAATTGTCAACAGATTTAATCCCCTTTCAGCAGGTGAGAGCTGGGGTAGGGATTGTGGAACCTAAGTAACCTAAACAGGGTGCCTACCATAAGTTACAGACACAAAAGTAAAAGACTATGTCCCTGTTCCCATTGAAGTCACCAAGAGTGATTGATTGAGAGCTTGTACCTGGTGAACCATCAGGCCCTGACGCTACACGTTTCACAAAATACACTTCACTCTTATCTGTGTGAGAGAATCAGTTGGTTACGCTCCAGTATTAATGCATAACCAGGGATGTGGTGCCTCCAGTATTGCACTCCTATAAAATAATAGTTGATAAAATACTTTGTACTTATTTTATGAAGAGACATGGGGAGTGGAATTAAGGCAGGTTGTACAAATATGGTACAATGATGGTCCTAACCTTGAGTTTGTTGTTTTTAGCTTCAGCGAGAACCGAGACCTTTCCCCAAGCTCAAAATTCTTCGAAAAGTTGAAGCAATTGATGACTTTAAAGCTGAAGACTTCCAGATTGAAGGGTACAATCCTCATCCTACTATTAAAATGGAAATGGCTCTCTGAAATGCTTTTAACGGAATTGTTTCAAGGGTGTTGTCAGTCTGTAGGGTTGGATGGCAGGTGACTTTTTGCTATAAAGGAAAAAGGAATTAAGTCAAAATCTGTTGGTTACTTATTAGATGTTATTCATTTAAAAATGCCTTCCTTTTAAAGATGTTGCAATGGGCAAATATAACTGCTGGTTGTTTTAGTAACAAAAGGCTTTGAGCTTGGTTATCTCACTGAGGATGTATGAAAAGACCAAGATAATGAATAAAATCAGGGGAGTGAAAATTTATATACTCAACAACAAAAAAAAAGTACATGCATTTCAAACCCACATCTTTATAAGGAAAGTGAATTTCAAGAATTATATAAACGATTCCCTCAAAATTTAGGGAGCTGAGTAACACCCTCAATCAAAATGTGTAGTGAGATTATGAACACTTAAAGTTGTATTTGTTTTCAATATTGCTATAATAAAGCCATATTCTGTGCTCGATGTTTTATTCTTTACTGCCCTATCTGCCCATTTCCTGCCTAAAATAGATTTGACCAACCCCCCCCCAAGCAAACCAGCTGTATTTTTGTTTGCATACTAACTAATTATAGAATTAGTCTGTATTATAGATACGCTGACAAAACTATTTTGCCTATGTAAGAGAAAATTAAGATGTGTGACCATCATTTTTCTTGCATAATTTATAGTATCAGTAATGAATGTGGAATATAACTTTAAATTCTTAAGCTCTTCAACCCTTTCCTCTCCTTCACCTGAGACTGGTTTAAACCAAATAGCAAAAATTCATCTAAGTCTAGCTACCTTTTATCACTAAAATATAATTACCATTTAGGATAAAAAAAATTTTAAGGATTATAAGAAAATACAATCTATAAGAGTATTTTGACCTCATTGGTTTCACTGTGGCGTGAATCCTCTAATATGCTGAGTAACAAAAGAGATGCTAGATCATTTTGAGACTAAGCAGTGAAATTTTTTACCTTTGTTACATAGGACATACCCCAGTGCTGCAGAACTATTTTTATCCTGCTAATTTAGGACAAGTGTTAGACAGAAAGAATAAGGAATTGTTCCAGCAAACAAATTATGGATTATGTCATTCTTAAGTACACATTAATGTTTAGGTACAATACTTGATAGAAATTTTATAGTAATGTTTTTCTGGATTTTGGATTAAATCTAAATTCATTTAAGAAATATATATGAGAATACATATTTATTTGCTAAAAGGATCCAGTAATGATTATTGAGCTGATTTGCTGAGGTTAATAGGACTCTTAGCCAAACTGTCTTGATTGGGAGGATGAGATTTTTTTTTTCTTTTTGTAATTTTAAGCCTTTTCACTTAAGGAAAATTTGTTAGGGCTGAACATTTAATTTTCTTGAGCAGCAAGGAGTTTCTTCCAGACTTCACCATCTGGATATTGGTATTTCTTTACAGATTCCTCCTTCATTTCCGTTGAATAGCCAGCATCCTATCAAAGACAAAAAAATGAGTAGTGCTAATAACCACCTGGAACAAAAACATCTATTTTACGTATTTCTTCTGCTCCTAGAGATGCTTCTAAATCTAAGCCTGAGGTAACTGAAAAAAATTTTTTTAAGGAGGTACTGGGGATTGAACCCAGGACTTTGTACATGGGAATCAAGTGTTCAACCACTGAGCTACATCCACTCCCCAATGGGAGCTGATTTTTTTTTTTTTCCCCCGTTTGTTTTGTTTTTAGGAGGTACCAGGTATCGAACCTGGGACCTTGAACATGGGAACCAGGTGCTCAACCACTTGTGCTACATCAGCTCCCCTGAATTAATTTTTAAAATAAAATTTCAGATTGTTTAAAATGAGGGAGGGGGACACATTTTATGGACTACTTAACTAAAACAACTAAACAAAAAACTCATAATTTTTCCTTCTTTAGTAGCTTATACAGGAAACCATGCAGAAAGTATACAGTTTCCATATACGACCTCTACCACCATGGTTTTCCCTATTATGTATTTCCCTATGATGTATTCATGTGGTATCTTTGTTACAATTCATGAAAGACTATTATAATTGTACTATTACCCGTAGTCCATATAATTTACATTAGGGTTCACTTTTTGTGATGTACATTCTAGGGGCTGTTTTTTGTCTTTTTCTGATAATATATAAAACCAAAAACTTGGCATTTTAACCACTTTTAGGTACACAGTGCAGTACGTCCACACTGTTTGCTACTATCACCACCATCCATTACCAAAACTTTTCCATCACCCCAAAGAGAAACTCTGTACCAATGAAATGTTAATTCTCCATTCCCCTTACTCTTCTGTATAAATTTGAAGATTGACTTGTCCTTTTCTCCAAAAAAGGCTGTTGGAATTTTTATTGGAATTGCATGGAATCTATAAATCGTCTTGGGTAGAATTGACATCTTAATATTTAGTCTTCCAGTTCATGAACATTTAATGTCCTTCCATCTATTTAGAGTTCTTTTAAAATTTCTATCTGCAATGTTTTGTAAGCTTCTGTGTACAAGTCCTTTACATCCTTGGTTAAATTTATTCCTAGACATTTGATTATTTTAGCCATTGTAAATGGAATTTTTCTCTTGATTTGCTCTTTGGATTGTTCATTACTGATGTATAGAAATACCACTGATTTTTTCTGTGCTGATCTTGTACCCTGCCACTTTGCTGAATTTCATTTATTCATGCTAGTAGTTTTGTTGTGGACTTTTTTCAGGATTTTCTATATATTGGATCATGTCATCTGCAAGTAGGGAAAGTTTTACTTCTTCCTTTCCAATTTGGATGGCTTTTTATTTATTTTTCTTACCTAACTGCTCTAGCTAGAACTTCCAGTACTGTTGACTAACAGTGGTGACAGTGGGCATCCTTGTCTTGTTCCTGATCTTAGGGGGAAAGCTTTCAGGCTTTCACCATTAAGGATGATGTTAGTTGTGGGTTTTTTTTTTTTATATGCCCTTTATCATGTTGAGGAAGGTTCCTTCTAGGCCTAGTTTTCTGAGTGTTTTTATCATAAAGGGATGTTGAGTTTTGTCAGATGCCACCATGTGGTTTTATTCTTTCATTCTATTAATGTGGTATATTACATTAATTGTTTATTTTTGTTTTGAACCACTCTTGTGTACCTGGGATAAATCCCCCTTCAACATGGTATACAATTCTTGTAATATGCAGTTGGATTTGGTTTGCTAGTATTTTGAGGATTTTTACATCCATTTGATAAAGGATTTTGGTCTTTTCTTGTGATATCTTTATCTGGCTTTGGTTAATTAGGGTAATGTTGGCCTCAAAGGTTGAGTTAGAAAGTGTTCCCTCTTCAGTTTTTTTGTAAGAATTGAAGCAGGATTGGTACTATTTCTTCTTGAATATTTGGTAAAATTCACCAATGAAGCCATCTGGTCCTAGGCTTTTCTTTGTTGGGAGATTTTTGGTTACCAGTTCAGTCACTTGTTACTGGTCTTTATTTCTTCTTGATTTAATTTGCTTGTTTCAAAGACTTTGTCCGTTTCATCTAGGTTATCTAATTTGTTGGCATACAATTTTTCATCTACCCTCTAATCCTTTTTATTTCTGTGGGGTCAGTAGTAATGTCCCCTCTTACATTTCTGATTTTAGTTATTTGCATCCTTTTTTTTTTTTTGCATCAGTGTAGCTACAGGTTTGTGAATTGTATTGACTGTCTCAAAGAACCAAGTTTTGCTTTTATTGATTCTGCTGTTTTGTTTTGTTTTGTTTTGTTTTAAGGAGGTGCTGGAGATTGAACCCAGGACCTCATACGGGGGAAGCAGACACTCGACCACTTGAGCTACATCCGCTCCCCTATTGCTTTTTTATTCTTTATTTCATTTGTCTCTGTTCTGATGTGTATTCCTTCCTTCTGCCAACTTTAGGTTTTGTTTGCTCTTTTTCTAGTTCCTCCAGGGGTGAGTTTAGGTTACTGATTTGAGATCTTTTGTCTTCCCCACCCCCACGCCCCAGATGGCTCCCTCATCTGTTTGCTCGTTGGTTTTTTTTTGCTCATTTTGTTTGCTTGTTGTTTGTCTTCTTTAGTAGGCACTGGGAACTGAATCCAGGACCTCCCATTTGGGAGGTGGGCACTCAACTGCTTGAGCCACATCTGCTCCCTCTTTTATTTATTATATATCCCC
>PVKH010032565.1:0-12135 GCA_004027955.1 Chaetophractus vellerosus | reverse complement strand
ACAGTGACTTTCTCAGAACTTAAAACATAAGATAACATTGCCTGCTATTGCCTGTCTTGGCCTTAGGAAACACTCTATTTCTGAATAATGAGTTGGCATCTAGAAAATCAATGCATTATGCACTGTCACAGGTCCTGGGGACATCACTTGGTTTCCTTTAGCTAATATATAATGATTTCAGGTTTTCTAACCAATGAAGCAGAAAATAAAATGTTTCTAAATGGTGCTATTTCAACACTCAGTCTGGAACTTTCTCTATCAGAAATGCAGATTTAGACAAACAGAGCCATCTCTGCATCTGTTCAGTCGAATGAGCTCTGTGAATTTTTGTGTATTCTTTGTGTGGGTTGTCTTTTCATGTAGTGGGAAGACTGTTCATTGCTACAGCCTCAGTGCCACGTGCATTGTGTGTGCTCAGTAAATGGGTCTTGAAATATCTTTGTGGAGGAACTTTTCATCCTAGCAACTAATACCTGCCTCTGCACTTTAAGTGCTCCATTTCATGGAGTGCTAGATCTGAACTGAACGAGCTGGTGATGGCTGCCTTGTCACACTACTGGACTGACTTTAAAACTTTCTTTATAACAGCCTAATCTAGTGGGTGATTGGCTCATGCTGAACTGACAGCATCTGATGCTTTAGTTTCCTGGACGGCTCAAGCAAATACTATTGAATGAGATGGATTAAGCAATGGGAATTTATTCACTCACTCTTTTGAGGTTAGGAAAAAGTCCCAAGTCAAGGAGATACTGTCTTCCTGAAGAATGTTGCATTCTGGGGCTGGTTGCTCACAGCCCTTAGTTTTTAGCTTATCATGTGACAAGGCACATGTCAGTGTGTCTTGGTCTCTCCCTTCTCTTCTTAGTTCCCTTGATGTTCAGGTCTGCCTGCTCCCTCTGGTTTTCTTTCTCTCTGTCTGAAATTTAATAAAGGACTCCAGTAATAGGATTAAGCCCCCTGATTGAAGTGGGGTGCACCTGAATAAAGTAACCTCATCAAAGTGTCTTACGATTAGTTCACACCCACAGGAATGAATTAAGTTTAAGAACATGTTTTTCTGGAGTACATATCTCCAGAGCACCACATCTGTTGTGGCCTTTCCATTTTCACATGTGTGTCTGCACCCACATGCACACACATATACATGACTGTAGGGTTTGTAGTTGTTGATTTTAATATTGTGAACTGAAATCTGCCCCTTAAAAAAAAATTGCATTCTTTTCCTGTACTTTCTCTTGGGAAAAACATGTAGCTTAATCATTATAATAGGTAGCATCGATATTGCAATATTTTCAAATTACAGCTATTAAAATACAAGGGCGTGCAGGGTTTTTTTTCCTTCTTAAAAATAACTTTCTTTTACCACCATGATACAACATCAAGACCAAGGACACCTTCTGTATGATATTTCACATGACATTTCAATTTCAGTGAAAAAGAATAGGGATAAAGGGGAATTATTTTAAAGACAAGTTAAATATAGAGATGATGCTTTCCTTGGTTTGTGTATATGATTTCAAATAAAACTGGTGAACATTTAAAGTTTAAAGTGCCTAGGAATTTTCTTAACTAAAATAATATTACAATGAATTATCTTCATTTAACAAATATAATGCAATTCAGTATCATTCAATATAAAAATTAGCTATTAGAATCTGAAAAAAAATTCATTAAATATACGCTATCTATTATGTGCTATATATGTTTATGCATATTGTGATGATTAGGCTAATGGGTCAACTTGGCCAGGAAATGGCCCCGTTGTTTGGTCAAGCAAGCATTGGGCCAGTTGTAATACAAGGGCATTTCATGGACTTTAATCATTAATGAGCTCATTGCATATATGACTAGGTACATCTATAATCAACTTAGGAGATCACTGCCAGCAATGAGTAACATCTCATCCAGTCAGTTGAAGGCCTGAAAAGGAGAAGTGATTTCAACATTCGGGTAAAGAATTACCATCTCTACTTGAGACAGCAAGAATCTCCTGGGGAACTCATCAAGGACCTTCATGGAGTTCCTATTTGCAGCCTGCACTAAAGAATTTGGACAGGTACATCTTCATCGTCTCATGAGACATTTTTATAAAATCTCTTACTATTTACAGATATCTCTTGTTGGTTTTGTTTCCAAAGAGAATACTGACTAATAAAAATTGATACTGGAAGTGGTTCTTGAGAAACAGAATCTTAAAAATGGGATTTCTGAATTGGTTCTGGGATTTTTGCAATTGACTCTCTGCTCTGATTAGATTCAAGGGCACTGATGACTCTGTTTCCAGTCATCAAGAGGGCACTGACGGTCCATGGCATGAGTTGGAAATAAAGATATGCAAATTAGCAACCCTGGATATGACTACTTCCATGCTTATAAGAGGCAAGGCTCTGGGTTAGTGTTTTTAACATCTTAACAGAGTTTTGTGGATTTAAAAGGTATAACAATGTTGGCTGGCTGTTCTTAAATATGCTGGATATAGTTACAAAAGAAGGGATGACCTGAAGGCTTCAAGTTTGCAACTTAAGTGCCACATGAATGACGTGAAAATTTCTGTGCGTGCCCTGAAAGAAAATTTTGTTTCGTATAATTGCAGACTTGAGATCTCTGAAAAACAGACTTAGAGTCTCATTGTGCAAGTAGCAGAGTTACAACAGAAACTAAACTTTCAATATTGCAGGGTGTCTTCTGTTACAGTGAGGGAATTTATTGGAAAGGAGTGGAATCCTTAGGATTGGGATGGAGACATATGGGTTGATGATGGCAGTGGGGAAATTGAAACTCTAAATCTTTGCCAGATAAACCTGAAATGGTCTGCCCTGAAGAGACAACCACCTAACTTCCTCTCTGCCCTGAGGAGATGACTACCCAATGTCAAGCCTGTACCACCCAACCTCCAACCTGCCACAAGGAGTCCAGACCTCCTCCCTGCCCTGAGCATACAGACCACCCAACCTCCACCTTGTCCTGAGGAGTCTGCCATCCAACCTCCACCTAAAGAGATTAATCCTGTCTTAACAGATGAAATTGCAATGGAATGCCCTGAGGTAATTGGTTTGCAAGACACTTCTAATGCTTCTCCTTACCCATTCCCTCTTTTATTCCAGACCTGTAACTAGTCTAAAGTCACAAGTCCCCAAAGATGAAGTACAAAGTATGGCCCATGAGCAAGCCTGCTATACTCCAAAGGAAATGCATGAGTTTTCCAATTTACATAGGCAGAAATCAAGAGAATATATATGGGAATGGATATTAAGGGTATGGGTTAATGGTGGAAAGAATATAAGGTTGGATCAGGCTGAATTTATTGATATGAGTCCACTAAGTGGAGAGTCTGAATTCAGTGTTGTAGCTTGAGGGGTTAGAAAAGGCTCTAACAGTTTGGGCTGACTAAAACATGCCAAAAGATGGCCAACATTGCCTGAGGATGAGATGCCAGAATTGCCCTGGTATACTGTAGCTGAGGGGCTCCAAAGGCTTAGAGAGATTGGAGTGTTAGAATGGATTTACCATCTAAGACCTGCCCACCCACCCAGGAATGTCCAGAGGACACACCTTTAGGACTGTGAGGAATAAGTTTGTGAGACTAACTCCATCTTCTCTGAAGAGCTTTGTGGTTGCTCTTCTCTGTAGGTCAGATATTACTGTGGGAACTGCTGTCATGTAACTAGGATCCTCAAATACTATGGGGATGATCAGGTCCTGGGCCAGCAGAAGCTGAGTGGCAGAATTTAATCATGAAAGACAAGATGGGTATGGCTACCATGATGAACGGTAGACTCAAAGCAGCAATCAAAAAAGTCTGAATAGCATGGACCTAAGGTGTTGCCTAATCGATCATGGGGTACCTAGAAGTAAAATCGGTGGGCAGTCTACTAAATTCCTACTTGATTGGTATAAGCAGAAAAGTTCTAGGTCTAGTGAGCAAAAGCCTAGTTTAAATTACAGAAACTTTCAGTCACAACCCTGTAATCAATTCCCAGACTTGAGACAGTTTATAGACCCAGAAACCCTTGAATGAGGGGAAGGCCGGGTCCCCTTGGAAGGATCCTGTTATGCTGCCAAAAATTTATTCTGTGAATCTCCCTCCCAACTTTCCCCAAAGAGACCTACGGCCTTTTACCAGGGTAACTGTGCTTTGGCGAAAAGGAAATGATCAGATATTTTGGGGATTATTAGACACTGACTCAGAAGTGATATTAATTCTTGGAGATCCAAAATGTCACTTGGTCCATCAATCAGAGTAAGAGCTTATAGAAGTCAGGTGATTGATTGAGTGGTTTTTTATTTTTTTATTTTAATTTAATTAAATTTAATTTTTTTGGTGAGGTACTGGGGCAGAGGATTAAACCTTGGACTTCATATTTGAGAAGCCAGTGCTCAGTGACTGAGCCACATTGGCTTCCCTGAGTTGGTTTTTTCATTTGTTTGTTGTTTGTTTTAATTTTTAGGAGGCCCTGGGGATCGAACTTGGGACCTCTTCTTTGGGAAATCAACCACTTGAGCCACATCTACTCCTTCAATGGAGTTTAGGTCAGGCCCATCTCACGGTGGGTCCAGTGTGTCCCTGGATCCAGTCTGTGGTTATTTACCCATTTCCAGAATACATAATTGGAATAGACATACTCAGTAACTGGCAGAATCCCCACATTGAATTTCTGACTTGTAGAGTAAGGGCTATTATGATTGGAAAGGCAAAGTGGAAGCCTCTAGAACTGCCCATACCTAGCAAAATACTAAATCAAAAGCAATACCGGATTCCTGGAGGGATTTCTGAGATCAATGCCATCATCAAGGATTTAAAGGCTTCAGGGGTGCTGATTCCCACCGCATCCCCATTCAACTCTCCTATTTGGCCTGTGCAGAAAGCAGAAAGATCTTGGAGGATGATAGTGGATTATTGTAAACTTAACCAGGTGTGACTCCAATTGCAGCTGCTGTTCCAGATGTGCTATCATTACTTAAGTAAATCAACACATCCCCTGGTATGTAGTAGGCAGCTTTTGTTCTGGCACATGCTTTTTTCTCAATTGCCTTTAGTAAGGACCACCAGAAACAGTTTACTTTCGGCTAGCAAGGCCAACAATATACCTTCACTGTCCTACCTCAGGGGTGTATCAACTCTCCAACCCTATGTCATAATGTTGTCTGCAGGGAACTTGATCATCACTCCCTCCCATAAGAGATCACGCTGGACAATTATATTGATGATATCATAATGATTGCACCAAGTGAGAACGAAGTAGCAGCTACACTTGACTTATTGGAAAAGCATTTGCATGAGAAAGGATGGGAGATAAATACAACAAAAATACAGGAGCCTTCTACCTTGGTGAAATTTCTAGGTAGCCAGTGGTATAGGGCATGTCAAGATATCCCTTCTAAAGTGAAGGATAAGCTGTTGCATCTGGCACCTCTTACAACCAAAAAAAGGGGCACAGTACTCAATTGGCTTCTTTGGATTTTGGAGATAACATATTCCTCATCTGGGTGTGCTACTCCGGTCCATTTACTGAGTGACCACAAAAGCTGCTGGTTTTGAGTGGGGACCGGAACAAGAGGAAGCTCAGTGACAGGTCCAGGCTGCTGTGCAATCTGCACTGCCACTTCGGACATATGATCCAGCAGATCCAGTGGTGCTGAAAGTGTCAGTGACAAATAGAGATGCCATCTGGAGTCTTTGGCAGGTCCCTATAGGAGAATCACAACACAGACCCTTAGGATTTTGGAGCAAAGCCTTGCCATGCTCTGCAGATAACTTTTGAGAAACAGCTCCTTTTGAGAAACAGCTTTTGGCCTGTTGCTGGGCCTCAGTAGAGACTGAACCCTTAACCATGGACCACCAAGTTACCATGAGACCTGAATTGCCTATCTGGGTATTATCTGACCCTCCAAACCATAAAGTTGGATGTGCACAGCAGCACTCCATCATAAAGTGGAAGTGGTAGGTATGAGATAGGGCTATAGCGGGTCCTGAAAGCACAAGTTACACGAGGAAGTGGCCCAAATGCTCATGGTCGCCACTCCTGCCACATCAGAAGTTTCTAATATAACAGTATTTATTGTCAGTGTTGATTTTGTGGCAGAGAGAGAATCACCAGTCACCTACTAAATTTGAATTGGGACACCATGGAGGATGTAGGTATTGACTTGTAGGCAATCAGTTTTGGATTTGTATCTCTTATGCATTTTAGTAGCTGCCATAGTTTGGAGTCTACTGGGAGCAGACATTAAGACAGGATTTAAAAAAGAAGATCCCAGGAAGTACCAGTATGGAAAGAGCAAGAGAGACTGGGAAGCATAATAAGTTAACAAGGGATGCATTATTGAGAAGTTTACAGTTGTGTGCAACTGAGGCTTGGTCACATTGGGAAATACTGGAAGGCAGTGTAGACATGTCTCAGAGTTGTCCTACAGAGGAGTGAAGAGGCTGGGCATTTTTCTTCCAAGTTCCATTAATAATAGCCTTCAGTAGTTCCTGAGACTGAGAAAAAATCTTCAGGTGGGGAGTAGCAGTAGGACCATATCAGCACGTAATGGAACCGGGATTATTATGCAATTATGGGTGAGACCCCCATCGTGCCTGTTATAGTAGCTAGATTACTTATCTCACCTTCACCTGTAAAGTGGGCATGACAATCCATATTTCTCAAAGTGCTTTTGAAGTATAGTTTGGATAGCATGAGTAAAATGCCTAAATAGGGCCTAACACCAATGGACACTCAAAGTAAAGCATAGCTATATTTTGCTTTTAAGGGATGGTTGACAAATGATACTTTTAAATACGTGTAGGGCACTCTACCAAGGTTTAAAGCAGTCAGTTCTCTGGACCATATGATGCACGTTCTTGTAAAATAATATTTCAAGTGCTTTTATCTAGGGAAAGGATTGCTTTATTTGCCGGTAGTGGTGGTGGGGAGAAGGGATGAATTACGAGTCCTCTTATTAAATAGTAAGTGTGTATTATTAACTCCTGGGCAAGGATAGGTCAGGTAAAGGAGAGAGGAAGTGAATTAATTACAAAGCATCTTGCTAAGTACTTGCAAGAGTCAGAGAAAAGGCTAAGAGAATTATTATGGCGCCACATGCTGATTGTGGCCATGACTACACTGGGCAAGTAGGTCAACTTATTTACGCAAGAGAGGAATAAAAGAGGCAAAGAAGAGGTGGGAGCCAGAAACAATGAAATCAGTTGCTCTCATGGTCTGTGGACATCTACACATTGCCATTTACCTGGGAGAATTGTTTGGGCATGAGATTCTGTGTGTCTGTGCCTATGGCTGCAATGTCTGTGTTTATGTTTGAATTATCAATATATGAGAATTGGACCTTTCCTTAGATCCCATAGTTTTCTACTTTTCCATGTACTGCAAAAACAACAAACTAAACAATAGAAAATTAACCTGAATAAAAAATAAAATAACTTTAAGACCATTAAAATAGAATATTTTGAATTGATATGATTAGACAAATTAAGTTCTTTTTAGTTCAGATTCAAAGCTTAGTTTGAGACTTATCTGACACATATTCTAATAGCATCCAGTTCTATTTGAAACAGAAAAAAAGCATGATAAATTAATCAGAGATCTGAGTTCAAATTATGACCATGACCTTTCATAGACTTGAGGCAGTAACATAACCTCAGTTACCAGGGGTCAGAGATGAAGGTAGTTTTTACCTTGTATGAAATACACACCTCCCATGCCCATTGAGCCCTATTCTTCCTGGTGCCCAAAGCATCATAACTCAGATAATTCATTTAATCAATGCACTTATGGGTTTTTTCATACACATGGGACAGTTTTCCTGTTTGGCCATGCTGAGCAAATTACTATTTGGCATAACATTATACAGTATATGCACAGATATATGCATATATTCACCCATTCATAATATTTATAAATGGCTAAGAAATAAACACAGAAGACCTAGCCATATTCCACATATTTGTTTTATAGGGAATATATGTATCCAAATAACTATATAACTAATTGGAATAGAAAGTGTTGCTGGGGGTTTTTGGAGGAAAGAAATAGGAATTAATGGTTATAAGTAATATTAGAGATAACACTAATGAAGGCAGTAGTGTTTATGGAGTTAATAATAAGAATCTGGAGCCACAGTCCTTGGATTTGAGCCCTAACTCTGCAATTTACTATCAGTATGACTTTGGGCAAGCCACTTAACTCCCATATGCTTCAGTTTCTTCATCCTTAAAATGATATTAGTGGAGATTAACAGATTTAACACAGGGCAAACAATTAGAATAGTGCCTGGCATGTGACAAAGGCTAATTAAGTGCTAGTTTTTTATTATTATGTATGAGATTTTGGATTAAGTATTTTATGAACACCATTTAATCCTACCATTACTATGAAGTAAGACTAGTGTCATCTTCATTTTACAAATGGGTAAATTTGGCTGCAAGGCATTATTTTAAATTGCACAATTTTATACAGATAATGTCTAACTGAGACAGGTTTTCTTCTATATGACTCCAATACAAGCATTTAAAACATACCACCACAAGACAGGGTAATTTTTTTTTTTTGAAATGTGACTTTAAATAGCTGAATGATGTCTGAAAATAGTAGGTGGGACTTGCTAGTCCCTTCAGAGGTTCTTTCTGTACTTTAATGTGTTTTATAATGTAATCATGCATGGAGCTAAGATTTAGCCTCTGTTGAAGAGAAAGTTGAGAAAAATATCCCTTCTTTTTAACAAGGAATTTGCCTTCCTCTATATAAAACTGAAATCCATCTTAAAAGGACAAGACCCAAGTATCCTTTTTTTTCCCACCCAAGAATCTTAATTAGCCTCTGGTCCTGAGACTAAGGGAGGAGCCAGGAAATAGGAACTGGCAAGCTTATGTTGAAGTTCTAAGCAATGTGCTGCAAGCATTTGGAAAAGCAAATGATTAATTCCTACTGGATGAATCTGGAAAGACGATCATGGAAGATCAACTTTCCCTTGAGGCTATGAAAAGATGTGTAAGTTACTATCACTCTTCCATAATGCATGCTTTTTTCAGAGGAAATTTAAAACTCCTTTGCTCAATTACCTTTTATCTTACTTTTTTCAAAATCTTTCATTCCTAGGTGGCCTTCTACTTGGTTATCTGTTCTAAAAACAAGTCATTAAACATATCAAACAGTAAACAGAAATATACTCAAACTGACCCATCTTGCAGTGTGTGACTCCCAACAGAAAAAGAATTATTGGGAACACTGGAATCTTGAGTGTTTTTTTTTTTTCTCAGTGGCAGTAATGAACATGTTTGAAAACTAGAATTAATAAATAATCATAGCAAGTTCAACTTCAATTAGCATTACAAGTATTTGTATTTATTTTTGCAAAACAATTGACATCTAATTAGCATGTTAAGAGCTGCATGTGTTTAGCTATTAATCAGATATCTTTTAAAAAATATTATCAGAGTTTTTATTTAAGCAAAGCTAAGTGTAGGCATAATCACAATTAACTTATACCACTACATGATTCCCCAATTCCCCTCTCAAGTAATGTTTAGAACCATGAGCATAGATTCATTTACTCAATCATTTATTCATTCAAAAACATTGTATATCTGAAACCAATTATGTTCTATAATATGCTAATATAATTCCAGCCAAATGGCATCTGCCCTCTCTATATTACCCCAGAACTCTAAGAGTTAAAGCTTTGGGAAGATGTGTTCTCATTAATAAAACTGTCCTTGCCTGTGAAGCTTTTTCCAACTTTTAATACCAATATAATATAATATTTTAGTAACTCATTGCATTGTAGTATAACATTTGTTTACAAGTTGGCCACTTGCAGGGGACTGTGAATTTTTGAAAAATGGTATTTAAGTCTTTATAACAACTTGTATCCTCGTTCATAGTACCATATCTAGAAAGTAATAGACAAATACACAGTCTACTAAAAAGTAGGAATTATCTGTTGGAGTGATATGTTGTTAAACTATGTACATTAATTCTTTCTTTTTTAAAGAAGCTTTAGGTTACATAAATGTTATGTAAAAAATATAGGGGATTCCCATATGCCCCACACCCTTCCCCTCCCACACTTTCTCACTTTAACAACATCCTTCATTAGTGTGGTACATTTGTTACAATTGTTGAACACATATTGAAGCATTGCTACCAACGGTGGACTATAGTTTACATTATAGTTTATACCCTGTCCCACACAATTTTGTAGGTTATGACAAAATATATAATGGCCTTTATCCACCATTGCAATGTCATGCAGGACAATTCCAATATCCCGAAAATGTCCCCAGATTATACCTATTCTTCCCTCTCTCTCCCCTCAGGATCCTCTTTGGGATTAGACAGACTTCGGGTGAGAAACATGGACTAGCCCTGACCTAGCTAACATAATTAAGTTGTATAACCTCTGAACCTCAGATACCTCATTTCTAAAGCTGGGGTTTAATGCCTCCCACATAAAGTAGCAAGAATTCCATGAGATAAAATATATAAAAGCCCTTAGCAGGGTTGTAGTATGGAGTGAGTGCTTGGGAGATGTAATTTTCATTTATATTTCTATGTAGAAAGCTAATAAACATTGAAAATGAGATTGCCTTTGCAGGAAATCCACACCGGCCTCAATAATTGGTTCCAGGGCAAGCCCTTGTCCAGCATGTTAGAAAACAGCAAGATGGAGCCATTCTTACCACCACTTGAAATCTTCCAGTTACATGGCCCAGGGGAGCGATCTCACTGACTCCGTGGAAACTGCTTGGCCCTCTTTACCTGTGACTTGCAGAAGGTACGTGGATTTCAGTAGCTCTGTCCTGCTTCCTGTGTCCCAGGGGTATAGTGTGCTTTCCCTAATTCAGAACTTTCAGTGCTTGGAAGAAGGTAAAAATAGTCCAAGGCAGTTTTTCTATCAAATGGCAGAAATTGGAGCTGAGCCAGCTCCTGAACTGAAATCAGAAGGCAAACAAATGCAAATGCTAGTATTTCTGTGCCGACCTGGGTGGCTTAGAAAAGGGGCAGAAAAATTTATGAGTTCATATCCATCTGAGACTCTACTTCAATGCAGCACAGAACAAACATGCTGAAAGAAAGGGTAGTGACTAGGACTCAGTACTTCCTTCTCCAATGTCTTCTGTCTTTGGTTTGTTTTTTTGTGAGGTCAGTAGCTTATTCATATCTCCCATGATGTCCACTTCCTGATATTCTTGCCTTTGTATAATATCCTTCCCTTAAGTCTAGGCTTGATCTAATACTTTGCTTCTAAGGAACAGAATACACCAAACATAATAGAATATGAGTTCTGATAATTGGTTATAAAAAGAGTCTGCCTTGCTTGGCCTTTCTTGCTCTCTCACTTGCTCGTTCTGATGGAAGTGAGCTGCACGTCGTCAGCTATTCTATGGAGAGGACCACGTGGCAAGGAAATGGAGGGATGCCTCCTGCTAACAGCCAGAGAGGAACTTAGGCTTTGGCCAAGAGCCCACAAGGAATGAAATCCAGACAGCAAAAATTATTTTGAGCCAAAGAAAAATGAAAAAACTTATCAAAATTTGTGGAACACAATAAAACATTGCTTAGAGGAAAATTAATAGCATAGAATTTGTATTTTAGAAAAAAAGAAAGGTCTCTAAACAATAAGCAAAATTTCCAGGGGCCAGCTGCAGCCCAGTTGGTAGGGTGCCGATTTACCACATAGGAGGCCCTGGGTTCGGTTCCCGGGGCCTCCTCGAGCGGGCAGACTGCCTTGAGAAGGCAAGCCACCGCGGGCAGGGCAAAGCCGCTGCGGGCAGGGCAAGCCCCCATGAGCAGGCAGGCCACCGCGTAGTGAGCTGACTCAGCGGGTCGCTGCACCAGGGGTGGGAGACAAGTAGACATGGAAGAAAGCAAGAATGAACACAGCAAGAACAAGCAGAAGTGGGGGGGATATGTAATAAATAAACAAACAAACAAACAAACAAAAACTTCCAACTTAAAAAAAAAGGAGGAAAGCAAATAGAAGAAAATAAATAATAAAGATAAAAGCAAAGCTCAATTGAAAAGAAGCAGAAAAAAGTATTCAGGAAATCAATGAATCTAAATGCTAGCTTTTTTCAAAGATAAACTTAAATATCAAGCAAGATTGACAGAAAAGAGGGAAATAAACACATTACTA
>PVKH010032564.1:0-12146 GCA_004027955.1 Chaetophractus vellerosus | reverse complement strand
ATTCCAATGTGCATCCAGGGTTGTGAACCACTGTTAAGGGAGAAAAAGTTAGCTCAGGTTAAACCTCAGCTGCAGTATTTATTACATGTGTGACTGTGGACAAGTTATTTAATGCCATAGTTTTCAAAATAGATGTATATCTAAAAGGCTAGTTCTTTGCCCTGTTCTGGTGCAAACGGAGTTCCTGATGTACCCTCTGCCATATGTCTCAGTTGCTGGGAAGGTCTGAGCTACATGTTGAAAACACCTGCAGCCAAACAGAGCTGAGGAAATCAGGAGCTAAAACTCATTTTGTTTTTTATTAAGTAAAATATAGGCAAAGAGAAAACATTTTCTTTTTTGGCTCCTTCTTCCTCCTTAGTCTAATAAGCCCAGGTTTCTAAAGGAGAAACTAGTTAGCTGTTTCTTTCCTTACATTCTGCAGCTGTTTAAACACCAACTTCTCCAGTAAGTAAATCACTGCTTTATGCAACAGTGAGCTTGGTTGCCAGTGTAGAGAGCACGGCACTCTCCTTTCACTAACTTTCTGAATCTCTTTCCTCATTAGGTGTACACAGCAGTGAGGCTGACTGAACAGCCTAATGGGCAAGGGTAGTTCTTGGCTTTCAAGTGAGATTGTCAATAGGCATGTTTGATATGGATACATTTCTGACCTAATCAGCTGCCAGCTGTCTCTCCACTGAGTTCCCCTGGGCATCAGAACAAGCTATATTTTGAAATCTAACTGCTTAAATCAGCTCCGATCTCAAGAAGCAGGGGGCCTTAAGAAAAAGGAATATTGGAGAAAGCTTGTATATGCAGAGAAAATCCTTTTTGATGATGGTGACTGTGTTTGTACAATATCTGCTCCTGCCTGAAACCATAGCAGAACCTCTGCTGGAAAGGTCAGAGTGACATTCCTGAGGACAGGTGCATCATAATTCAAAATCTTCAGGTAACTCAGCATTCAGTTATTTTGCTGAATGAGAACTCCTGTTGGAGAACTTTTGCCAAATCATTGTAGGAAACAGAACATTAGCTTATCAGTGAGCACCTTGGTCAGGATTCAGCCTTGATTAAATGCCAACTTCCATCTTAAAGATGTCCTGGATATATTTGATTTAAGTACAAAAGGATGCATGTTGAATATTTTTTATTAGTAAGGATGCTTTTGGGCATAATGTACTGAAAACCTGAACAAACATTAAATATAGTTAGAATTTATGGGCTCAAATGACAAAAAGAAGTCTAGAGTCATTGGTTTTCAGGCATGGTTTAATAAGGTTTCTTCTTCAATTTCTCTGTCATCTTCCAGGTTATGCCCTCCTGACTCTGTTCTCATGGTAATAAAATAACTAAAGTCAGTCTAGTCTTAGTACCTGAACAAACCTGAGAGAGTGTGTCTTTTTCCCAATCATCAAAAAAAAGTCCTGAACTTCTCTCTGATTGGTACAACTTATTCTACCTGCTCAACCCAAGACAATCATGTACAAAGGGAATCCATTACACGAACTAACCTAAAGGTAGAGTCAATTCACCCAAACAACATTGCTACTTCTTAATAAGATAAATGTATTTTGGGAGGAAGCCAAAATTTCCTCTATAGTTAATTTCTCTCAAAGCTTTAAAATATTCTTTTTATTAGAGAGAATTTGAACATGAATAAGCTAGATTCTGAAATCAGTTAAATATGTGGTTTTACCAATACTTAGAATCTTTTTCTCACAATGGAGACACATGGAAATTAAGATGAATTCCTGAGGTTTATCTCATGCTGGTACAAAGCTAGTTTAAAGGGAGCTATTTAATAATTTCTCTTCTCTCTTCAAACCTCTCACACTTTTTCCCCATGCTTCTTATAGTCACATGATGATATTACTTCACATAGTTGAGAAAATAGAAGTCATTGGAGGAAATTCTTCTGTGTTCTCACCATGAATTTATCCATACCTGTTCCCTTTACTTGAATTTCCTCCTTTTTTGATGGAGAAATATCCTTCTTATATTTTTAGGTCATTCCATTGCAATATGGATTTGTCTCTTATTTTATCAAAGATTTTACTCCTTTAGCTAGTTTCTCATGTGCTGATAGGTCATTATTGCCTCTAACCCATATTGACTCTCTTACCTCTTCCATGTTCTGGGAGAGCAACCTTTACAAAATGTATCATACAAAGTTCCGTAGAGAGTGGCATCAGTAAGAACGTGTAGTAAGACATCCTTGGCAAATAGTTCGCATTAGAAACAGTGAAATGTGGGCAGAATCTGTCATAGTCAAAATTCCCCAAACCATAGATGACATTTCAGGGTAAAGAAAACTCAATGAATGGTAAATTGGAAAGAAGTCCTAAAATGATAGGAAAGCCATGGGATAATTTTATTTGCTTGTGCCTTTCACCCCATGGTTCCATGCAAGAGTTTGTATGACCCATAGCAGCACCATGGCAGCCTGTGTACATTCAACTATAGGCCCCTGAGGCTATTGGTGGACCTAAATGAAAATAGTGGGTGTTTTTGTGCATCAGCACCAAAAGACTTCGTGGAATACTGGTTTAGGAAATGTGTATGGGTCTCCTAACCCAGAATTTACCCAGGTTGGAGAAGCAACATGGAAAGGGGGAGCAGAGCATGGAATGAAGCCAGTGCAGAAAGGTGGAGCAGAGCTGAGCTGACTGTAGCTGCTTGGGGTAAAAGACTGTAATTGTGATAAAGAGCACAGCCTGGGACCCTTGGAGGAAAATTTGAGAAAGGAAACTCTTTTTTTGGAAGAAAAAAAAGTCACACAAACTAGTGACTTCTTGAAAGCTATTGTGTATGCCCAGGACAAGATACAGGCTCAGAGAGATCTGACAAGAACCTAAATGATCACCATGGGATTTTCTATAGGTTCAGTGGAAACTGGACAAAGCATTGAAAAAGAGCCTCAATACAGAGCCAATCTATACTAAAACATTGGGTAAGGGGGAGAATCTGACTTCCCGAGTTAACACATCAAAATATTCAAATGCTCATACTTTAACAAAAGATCACAAGACATACAAAGAAGCAGGAAAAGATGGCCCACTCAAAGGGACAATATAAAACAGCAGAAGAAGCACAACTGTGGAACAACTAATCAAAGGTGTGAACTCAACTCTTCTAATTATTTTAAATGAGCTAAAGTAAAACATGGATATAGGACTAAAGGAAATCAGGAAAATAATGCATGAACAAAAAAGAGGAATTAGAAAATTGTAAAAGGAGCCAATAAGAAGTTTAGGGATGAAAACACAATAATGGAAATAAAAATTACACTTGAGGGTTTCAATAGCAGATTTAAATGGGCAAATGAAAGAACCAATGAACAAGAAGACAGGATAAATGAAATTATTTGGTCTGAAAACCAGAAAGAAAAAAGAATGACAAAAGTGAGCAGTGTCTAAGGGACTTTTTGAACAAGAAGAAGAATACAGCATATGCATGATTACAGTCCCAGAAAGAAAAGAGAAAGAGAAAAGGACAGAAAGAATATTTGAAGAAATAATGGATGAAAATTTCTCAAAATTGACAAAAGACATGACTATATACATCAAAGAGACCAACAATCTCTAAATAGTATAAACTCAGAGAAATTTACAACAAGACATATTGTAATCAAACTGCCAAAGGCCAAAGACAAAGAGAGTATCCTAAAAGCAGCAAGGGAGAAGTAACTCATTACATGGAAGGGAACTTCAATGATATTAAAAGCAAATTTTTCATCAGAAACCATGGAGGCTAATAGGTAGTGAGATAACATATTTAAAGTGCTGAAAGAAAAAAAAATGCCATCCAGGAAATTTATTATACAATATTGTACTGGAAGTTCTAGTCAAAGCAATCAGGCAAGCAAATGAAATAAAGACATCCAAATTGGAAAGGAAGAAGTAAAACTATCTCTATTCACAGATAACATTGCCTTTATATTGAAAATCACAAATAATACACAAAAAAGCTACTAGAGTTAATAAATGAATTCAGCAAAGTTGCAGGCTACAAAACAAACATGCAAAAATCAGTTGTGTTTCTATACATCAGCAAAGACTATTCTGAAATGGAAAATTTTTTAAAAATTACATTCACAATAGTGTCTAAAAGAATAAAATAACTAGGAATAAATTTAACAAAGGAGGGGAAGAATTGTACACTGCAATCTGCAAAACTGATGAAACAAATTAAAGAAGACCTAAACAAATGATAAGACATAACTTGTTCATGGATAGGAAGACAATACTATTAAGATGTCAATACTACCCAAAGTGATCTACAGATTCAATTCAATATTTATCAAAACCTCAGCAACTTTTCTTGAAGAAGTGGAAAAGCCAATCCTCAAATTCATATGGAATCACAAGGGGCCCTGTATAGCCTAGTCAATATTGAAAAAGAAGAACAAATTTGGAGGCCTCATACTTCCCAATTCCAATACTTAGTAAAAAGCTATGTAATCTAATCAAAATAGTGTAGCACTGGCACAAAGATAGGCATAAAGACAAATGAAATAAAATAGAGAGTTCAGAAATTAACTCATATCTTTGACAACTGATTTTCAACAAGGTTTACACATACATTAATTAGCAAAATAATGGTCTCTTTAACAGGTGTTATTGGAAAAACGGATATCCACATGCAAAAAGTTTAGTTGATCCCTACCCTACATCAAATAAAATATTAATTCTAAATGTATCAAGACCTAAACATAAGAGCTGAAGCCGTAAAACTCCTGGAAGTAAAAATAAGGGGAAACCTTCATAACTCTGAATTTGGCAGTGATTTCTTTGATAGGCCACCAAAAGAACGAGCCACAGAAGGAAAAAATAGATAAATAGAGCTTCATCAAAATTTTAAAAAATTATATATCAGAGGACATTATCAAGAAAGTGAAAAGGCAAACTACACAATGGGGGAAAATAATTGCTAATAATATGTCTGACAAGGGTTTAACACCCAGAATATGCAAAGAAATGACAAGTTAAGAACAAAAAGAAAAATAATCCAACTAAAAATGGGCAAATGACTTGAATAAACATTTCTCCAAGGAAGATATACAAATGACCAAGTGGCTGTGACACTCAAGTTCACTAATCATTAGGGAAATGCAAATAAAAACTGCAATGAAATGCCATTTCACACCCATAGAGGACAGACATTATTAAAAGTAAAACTAAAAACAAAACAGATAATAACAAGTGTTTACAATGATGCAAAGAAATTCAAACTCTCATGCCTTATTAGCATGTTCAAGCACTGGAAATCAGTTTGGATATTCCTCAGAAAGCTGAACATAGAATTATCATAATACCTGTCTATCCTACTTCTTGGTATAAACCAAAAATAATTGAAAGCAGGGACTCAACTAGATATTTGTACACCAATGTTCATAAGTGCATTATTCACAATAGCTAAAGGTGGAAGCAAATTCAAATACTGATCATGAGTTGAATGGATAAAAAATACAACATATTCATTGAAGGGAATATTATTCAGACATAAAAAGTAATGAAATTCTGATACATGCTACAACATGGGTGAACCTAGAAGACATCATATTGAATGAAATAAGCCAGACACAAAAGGACAGCTACTGTATAATCTTGCTTATATGAAATATCTAGAGGAAGCAAATTTCACAGAGAGATAAAATGGATTATAGGTTGTCTGGGTCTAGAGAGGAAGTGGAAGCTATTGCTTAATGTGTGAAGAGTTTCTGTTTGAGATGATGGAAAAGTTTGTGTAATGGATGTTGGTGATGGTAGTACAACTTGGGAATGTAATTAACACCACTAAATTTACACTTGAAATTGGCAAAAATGGGAAAATTTAAGGTATATACATGTTACTACAAAAATGTTTTTTTAGTGTAACCTTGTATTTTACTTTATTTTATTTTTTCTAAAAGATACTTTGATTACATAAAATGTTACATAAAAAAATAAGAGATGCCCAAATGCCCCACTCCCCACACCTCCTACTTTTCCCTACATTAACAACTTCTTTCATTAGTGTGGTACATTCATTGTAATTGATGAACACATTTTGGAGCATTACCACTAAGCATGGGCTATAGTTTACATTGTAGTTTACACTCTCTCCCACTCAATTATGTAGGTTATGGCAGGATATATAATGGCCTGTATCTGTCACTGCAATGTCATTCAGGACAATTCCAAGTCCAGAAAGCAGCCCCATATTATACCTCTTTTTCCCTCTCCCTGCCTTCAGCACCTCCAGTGGCCACTGTCTCCACATCAATGATATAATTACTTCCATTGCTAGAATCACAGTAAGTCTATAGTAGAGTAAGTCCACTCTAGACCATATTTTATTTTCCAGTCCTGAGTATTCTGGGATGGTAATGCCCACTCCACCTCTAATTGAGAGGGGGCTTCAATCCCATATGGCTGATGGATGGGGCTCCCTTGCTTGAAGTTGTAGACTCTCTTGGTTCCTTGGTATGGTGGTTGTCCATCCTCACCTCCTTGTTAGTTGTCCTGGATGAGTCCAATGACCTGGAGAGTAGATGTTGTAACACTGCTGAGGCTCAGGGCCTAGCTGGCACATGGACAGCCCAAAGATTCCAGTCTCTTGGATGTACACCTACCAACTCCAGCACCAAATATAGGTTCAAATAGAAGGGACAGAAGAGGCATGGGTAAGTCACAACTGAGTCCAACACTGTCACACTTGGGAGCACAAACTCCAAAGTAGGCCCCACTGGCAAGGCACTAAACTCCAGAGCTATCTGCCATGACTATAAGACCTGGGTGTCTCCAGAGCCCTCAGGAGCCCCAGTGTTTGGGGTAGTATCTACCTTGGCAGTCTATGAGATCCTGCTGTGACGTGCATAAACATCACCTCTGGGATGACCTCCTGACTCACTTTGAAGTCTCTTAGCCATATAAACTCATTTGTCCTTATCTTTTCCTCCTTTTATTAAAGGTCTTTTTCCTGTTGTATTGCTAGTTGGTGCTTGGTAATAATCCCTTGGTATCAGGGAGGCTCATCCATGGGAGTCGCGTCCCATCCTGGGGGAAGTTACTGCACTAATATGCTGTGTTTGGCTTAGAAAGAGGCCACCTTTGAGCAACAAGGAGACTCCCAGGAGGTAACTCTTAGGCACCCTACAACACTAGACTAAGTTGCAATTTAAAAAGAAAATGCTCATAAGCATAGTGGTCAATATCAAGGGCCCATCAATGGACCATCCTTCTTCACAGTAAAGTCACATACA
Source organism: Chaetophractus vellerosus (assembly GCA_004027955.1). NCBI lineage: Eukaryota > Metazoa > Chordata > Mammalia > Cingulata > Chlamyphoridae > Chaetophractus > Chaetophractus vellerosus. Next base: position 4,918 of record PVKH010032564.1, on the reverse strand, counting down.
GAATATAGGGCACTCCCACATACCCAACGTCATCTGCCTTTTCCCTCTTTCCATATTAATAACCATTTTATATGTGGATGGTACATTTGTTACAACTGATGTACAGAGACTGAAACATCGCTATTAACCATGGTCAATGGTTTACATTATGGTTTAGATTTTAGACCATACACTTTTATAAATTGTTGCTGATATTTAACATGGCCTGTATCCAACATTGCAAGATAATGCAGAACACTTCCATTGCCCCCTCAATAACCCCTCTTTCATCTATTATATTCTTCCCTCTCCCTTCCCTTGGGGCCCATGGGAACCACCAGGCTTCACTCCTTGAAGGACAGGATTCATAGTTACTGCAACAACACTGAGGGCTTGACACACTAGTCTTTCCTCCCCTGTTAGGAACTGCCCATACTCTTGAGAGACACCCACCACTCTGTTTGAGAACATATCAGGCCTCCTCAGGATGGGAGTCCAACTCCTTCCCTGTCATTATATTGGTCTCCACCAACTGATACAACATACTATGGCAAAATGATCACTCACATATTCTCTAGAATGCTGCCCCAGGTGAACCATGTCCTGAATGCTCTCCTATCCAACACCCTAAACCAGTAATGTTTCTTTGTCATATTGTCAAAAGAGCTTTCCCTACAATGTAGTTTCAACCATATACCCACCAATCTCCAGTGTTCACCTGCTCCCTCCCCTAACCTTCCCGCCAGCTCCATAGACCATCCAACCCACCCTCCCTACCCTAACCCCCTGTCAAACTTGCACCACCCAACCCAATAGTATCACTACACCCCTGTCATATCCCTACACTGCACAGCTACTCACTTCCACCTTATCATATTTTTACCCATATGGGCATTGGCTCACAACCTTTTCTCCCTTTCTGTTTCCTGTAAGCCTATGCTCCAGACAATAGCTCTCTGAGTCTGCTTGGTTGCTTAATTCATATCAGAGAGATAAGGTTATATTTCTCCTTCAATGTCTGGCTTGCTTCCTTAACATAAGATCTTCAAGATTGATCCATGTTATCCCATGTGTTAGTACTGTATTCCTTCTTACAGCAGTGTAATATTCCATTGTATGTATATACCAAATTTTGTTTATCCATTCATCTGTTGATGGGCATTTGGGTTGATTCCAACTTTTGGCAAGAGTGAATAATACCACTATGAACATTGGTGTGCATATATCTATTTATGTCCTTGCTTTCAATTCTTCTGGGTATATATCCAGCAGTAGAATTGCTGGATTAAATGGCATATCTGTAGTTAGTTTTTTGAGGAACCACCAAACTGTCCTCCACAATTGCTGTACCATTCTACATTTCCACCAGCAGTGGATGATGGTTCCCATTCCTCTCCAACACTTGTTGTCCTCTGTTTTTTTAAAAACCATCAATCTGATGGGTATAAGATGATATCTCATTGTAGTTTTGATTTGCATTTCCCTAATAGCTAGGGATGTTGAGCATCTTTTCATGAGCTTTTTAGTCATTTGTATTTCTTCTTTGGAGAAGTGTCTATTCAAATCATTTGCCCATTTTTTTTTCCTACTCAAGGTCCTGTAGATGCTTCCCTATGTTATCTTCCAAGATCTTTATGGTTTTTTAGTCAGCCACAGGGGTGCCTTTTGGAAATATACCAAAATTGGTCAGTCTTTATAAAGGGTATTTATTTGGGGTAGAAGCTTACAGTTACCAGGCCACAAAGCATAAATTTCTTCCCTCACCAAAGTCCACGTGTTGGAGCAAGACAGCTGCCGATGTCTCCAGGGTTCGGGCTTCTGGGTTCCTCTGTTCCCGGGGCTGCGTTTCTCTCCGGGCTTAGCTTCTGTTTCCTCCACAAGTTCAGCTGTAGACCATGAGGCTCTCTATGCTTTGCATCTCTCCACAAGGTCAGCTGTAGACTATTGGTCAAACGGCTCACTCCAACATCAGAACTGCTTCTCCAATCTGCTTCTCTCATCACTGCTGCCTTTTGTCTAGCCTTTTATACTTGAGACTATGCCCACCAAGGGGTGGGGCTCAACGTCCCACTGACGTGGCAGTTAATGCCCTAATCATAACTTAATCATGCCCAGATGAACAGATCAGTTTACAAGCATAATCCAATTTATATTTTTGGAATTCATAATTAAATAAAACTGTCAAACCATTACAACGGCCTTGGGTATTTAGATCTTTGATCTACCTTGAGTTGATTTTTGTATAAGGTGTGAGATGGTGTTCCTCTTTCATTCTTTTGGATGTAGATATCCAGTTCTCTAAACATCACTTGTTGAAGAGGCCATTCTCCTCCAGATGAGTGGGCTTGGTGGCCTTGTTGAAATTCAGGTGACTGTATATGCGAAGATCTATATCAGAATTCTCAATTCAGTTCCATTGGTCGGTATGTCTGTCCTTGTGCCAATACCATGCAGTTTTGACCACTATAGCTTTGTAGTATGCTTTAAAGTCAGATAATGTGATTCCTCCAATTTCATTTTTCCTGCTGTATTTGGGCGTAGTGTTCTGTATATGTCTATTAGGTCTGGATGCTCTAATGAATTATTCAAAGTCTTCATTTGTTTATTGATTCTCTGTTGAGATGTTCTGTATAATGGTGTAAACGGTATATTAAAGACCCCCAGTATAATGGTAAAGGCATCTATTTCTCCACTTAGCCTTTCCAGTGTTTGCCTCATGTATTTTGAGGTGACCCAGTTAGGTGCATAAATATTTGATATTGTCTTTCTTCTTGAAATATTACACCTTTTTCTAACATATAGTGGCCATCTTTGTCTCTTGAAACAGTTTTGCATTTAAAGTCTATTTTGTCCAATATTAGTATAGCTACTTCTGCCCTTACACTCTCCTCCAACTCTCTCTCTCCTGCTTTTTACTTTCAACCTGCAGCACTCCCTTTAATATTTCTTGAGGGGAAGGTTTCTTATTGAATACTCAATTTCTGTTTATCTGTGACTATTTTGAATTCTCCGTTATTTTTAAATTAGAGCTTAGCTGGATAGAGAATTCTTGGTTGGAAGATTTTTCCTTTTAGCAGCTTAACTATGTCATGCCACTGCCTTCATGCCTTCATGGTTTCAGATGATAGATCAGCACTTCATCTTATTGAGCTTCCCTTGTATGTGATGGTTCTCTTTCCTCTTGCTGCTTTCAGCATTCTCTCTTTGTCTTGAGCATTGGATAACTTTACAAATATATGTCTTGGAGTAAGCCTGTTGATATTTATACTGTTTGGGGTGTGCTGCATTTCCTGGATATGTATATCCATCTCCCTCAATAGGGTGGGAAGTTTTCATCCATTATTTCTTCCACCACTCCTTCTGTCCCCTTTCCCTTCTCTAATCCCTCTAGCATGCCTATAATGCATATGTTTATGTGTTCTGTGTTGTCATTCAGATACTTAACTCCCTACTGGATTTTTTCTATCCTCTTATCTCTTTTCTACTATTGTTTGATTTCAGATGTACTGTCTTCCACATAGTTAATTCTTTCCTCTACCTGTTCAAATCTGCTGTTATGTGCTTCCAGTGTATTTTTGATTTCTTGGATTGTGCCTTTCATCACCATCATATCTGTTATCTTTTTATGTATGTTTACAATTTCTTCAGTATGTTCTTCCAGTGTCTTCTTAATAGACTTAATCTCTTCCTTTATTTCATTAAGTTGGTTCATGATATTTGTTTGGACAGCTCTGATTAGTTGTTACATGTTCTGCATCTCCTCCTGGTTTTTAGATTGTTCATTGGACTGGTCCATGTCTTCCTATTTCTTGGTATGGTTTATAATTTTTTGTTGGTGTTTCAGCATCTCTTTATCTTGAGCGGTTTATTCAGTTGATTAGTTTCTCTCTCTACTCTGAGGTTTTGTTTAGTTGCTGTTTGTGTGTGTGTGGTAAGTTTTCTCTTTGACACTTTGTTCATCTTATTCTATTTCCTTACTGTTGTCTTTGTCCCCTTAAAAGAAAGAGATTAGGGCCAGAGAAAGGGAAAGAGGTAAGAAGAGAAAAAGTATAATAGTAATAATGCTAGTAAAAGGTAGAATAGGAACTGTATAAGACCTAGGAAAATGAATAATTAACTCATGTAACAAGTGCAGAGTAATAAAAATTAAAAAGTGCGGTACAAACAATGAAATGAAAAACCAAATAGAGAAAAACATCTAGAATGAATTAACAAGCCAGAATGATCAAGAGAGGGAAAGAGAAAAGAAAAGGCAATAAGTAAAAAAGTGAAAAAATGAAAGAAAACAGAAAATAGAGGAGATAGAGATGGAAACAAGAAAAATTGAAGACTAAACAAAGAGAGGTGGAATGTAAGAATGAAAACAGAAAGCAGGAGATAGGAAGATGAAGGAAGGAAAAGAATTAGCATAAGTAGACAAAGCTGGTATACAAAAAAAAGGGGGAACAATTGCAGGTGGAAACACAGCAAACAAGAAACAAGATAGCAGCATCTAATTTTAAAAAAGAAAAAAAAAAACAGGGAGTGGGGAAGAAAGAGGTAGAAAAAAGAATAAAAAACAAACCCTCAAGCAAGCAAGCAAACAAAAACTTAGGAAAAACAGCTTTCCCTCTTAGACCTCTGAGGAGATTCTCCCACTGCCAGTGTTCATCAATCAATTACCCTGGAGCCTGCCCTCTACAGGTTTTGAATTGTGTTTTAGCAAGTAAACTAAGCTAAAATTTTTAAAAAGGAACCTTTTTTAAGAAAAATAAGAGACCCAAGAGAAGCTAATACAAAAATAATGTCTATGTGTTCCCTGTCTTAAAGTATCAGCTGGGCGTTTGATAACCCAGTGGATCACTGCTCTGAGGAGAGCCGGAAATCAAACCAGGGTCCTCATATATTCAAAGCAGAGACTCCTCCACTGAGCTAAACTTTTCCGTTGGAACACTCAGCT
>PVKH010032563.1:0-12145 GCA_004027955.1 Chaetophractus vellerosus | reverse complement strand
GGCAACTACAGTCTAGGCCTGCATGACTTCGATTATTACACATGGCCGTGGCTCTGTCCCAACATCTGGCAAAGGAGAAAGTTGGGAGAAGCTTCATCAGTCCCTGGGGCAATGAGGGCAGCTTGAGCCTCCACAGCTTACAGTACCAAATACATCCTTGGCTCCTACTACACAACTAGCAAGAGAGAAAGGGCAAGAAAGCCCTAAACTAAAGAAAGAAACTGCACCCAAAATAAATACATCTAGTAAGCCAGATGCCAAGGCACCAACAAAAAATTACAATCCACATCAAGAAACAGGAAGATATGGCCCAGTTAACGGAACAAGATAAGCCTCCAGATGACATAGGAGTTAAGACAACTAATCATAGATGTTCAAACAAATCTCCTTAATAAATTCAATGAGATGGCTAAAGAGACTAAGGATATTAAAAAGACACTAGATGAGCACAAAGAAGAATTTGAAAGCATACATAGAAAAATTGCAGATCTTAAGGGCATGAAAGGTGCAATAAATGAAATTAAAAATCACTGGAATCATATAATAGAAGATTTGAGGAGGCAGAAGAAAGGATTGATGAGCTTGAAGAAATGGCCTCTAAAAGTAAACATACAAAAGAACAGATGAAGAAAAGACTTGAAAAACTTGAACAAGATCTCAGAGAACAGAACAATAGCAGGAGACTTGCAAATATAGGTGTCATGGGTGTCCCAGAAGAAGAGAAGGGAAAAGGGGCAGAAGGAATATTTAAAGAAATAATGGTAGAAAATTTCCCAACCCTATTGAAGGACATAGATATCCATGTCCAAGAAGCATGACGTACTCCCATCCAAAAAATTCCAAATAGACCAACTTGAAGACACATACTAATCAGAATGTCAAATGCCAAAGACAAAGAGAGAATTCTGAGAGCAGCGAAAGAAAAGCAATGCATAACATATAAGAGATACTCAATAAGATTAAGCAGTGATTTCTCACCAGAAACCATGGAGGCAAGAAGACAATGATATGATATATTTAAGACACTGCAAGAGAAAAACTTCCAGCCAAGAATCTTATATCTGGCAAGACTGTCTTTCAAAAATGAGGGCAAGTTTAGAATATTTACAGATAAACCAAATCTGAGAGAGTTTGTAACCAAGAGACCTGCTTTGCAGGAAATACTAAAGGGTGTACTACAGCCTGAAAAGAAAAGACAGGAGAGAGACGCCTGGAAAAGAGTCTAGAAATGAAGATTATATAAATAAAAGTAACTAAAGTGTCCAAAGAGTGGTGAAAATAAAATATGACAGATAAAACCCAAATATTTAGGAATAAACTTAACAAACGATGTAAAGCACTTGTATTCAGAAAACTACAACTCATTGTTAAAAGAAATTTTAAAAAGTCTTAAATAATTGGAAGAACATTCCATGCTCATGGAGTGTAAGAATAAATATCATTAAGATATCACTTATACTCAAATTGATGTATAGATTCAAAGCAATCCCAATTAAAAATTCCACCAGTATTTTTTAAATAAATGGAAAACATGATTATCAAATTTATTTGGAAGGGAAAGTGGTCCCGAATAGCCAGAAATAAAAAGGAAAAGCAAAGTTGGAGGACTCTCATTTCTGGACTTTAAGTTATATTACCTAGCTACAGTGGTAAAAACAGCATGGTACTGGCATAAAGACAGACACATAGTCCAATGTAACTGAAATGATGGTTAAAAAACAGACCCTCACACCTATGGTCAAGTGATTTTTGCCTAGCCTGCAAACCCACCCAGCTCGGGCAGAACAGTCCATTCAACAAATGGTGCTGAGAAAATTGGATATCCATAGCAAAAGAAGGAAAGAGGACCCCTATCTCACCTCTTAGACAAAAATTAACTCAAAATGAATAAAAAACCTAAATAGAAAAGCAAGAACCATAAAGCTTCTAGAAGAAAATGTAGGAAAATATCTTCAAGAACTGGTGGTAGGTGGTAGATTCTTAAAGGAGATAAGAGGAGGAATGAGATGGACTACTGATATTTGATGTATGTAGAAGTTTTATTTAGCTTTACTGTAAAAGTGTGGAAATGTACAGAGTTGATGGTAATACATTATAGTGACTAACAGCTGGTTTATAAATGGGGATGTGGCTGAAAAACGGTAGTCTAGGGATGTAAATGCCAATTGACAGAAAGCTAGAGAATAATCTAGGGACTGAATAGCACAGTAAACCCAGAGGTGGATGAGACTTGTTGTTGATGGTACAGATGCAAGAGTGTCCTTTGTGAGCTAGAGCAGATGTGCATTACTATTGCAGGGTTGTGGGAATGTGGAGAAGCATGGGAGAATACAACTGGAGTGACCTATGGACTGTGGTTAACAGTAATAATGTAATATTCAGGCATCTATGCCAAACATGTACTGTGCTGATAATGGGGGAGTATGCAAAAAATGGGGGAGTATGCAACTGTACGCTATGGACTTGGTAATAATCTAATGATATTATCTCATAATCTGTAACAAATGTTCCACCACGATGTGGTGTGTTGATAGAGGGGTGCTGTTTGGGAATTCTGCACATGTGCATGATTGTTTTGTAAAAATTTACAACTTCTGTCATAAAAATATATTTAAAAAATAATAATAGGGTGGGTTCCGGGGAAAATACACCAAATGTAAGATAAGGACTATAGTTAGTAGTAAGATTTTGACAATATTCTTTCATAATTTGTAACAAACAATACAGTGCGTTTGTGGTGGCTTGATGTGTGGGACCCCTGTATGATGTTATGCATGTGTGCTTTGTAAGTTCACAACTTTTACTATACACTTATCATTAATGTATGTTTATGTATGACTGATATACTTCAATAAATTAAAAAATAATAATAATATGGTCAAAAGCTCTGGAACGTAAAAGCCTTGCCTAATAAAAGAAAACAAGCCAATAAGCCAAGCCTTTGATCTGAAAGCTTGTACTTATAAACCTTCTTCCTGTAATAATGAAACTAAGCCTAATTATAATTAATGCCTATGAGTTACTTCCTGAAAACTTCCTTGTTACTGAACTGTGGCCTCTCTCAAAGCCAAACACTGCAAATAAACTCACTACCCTCCCCCTGACATGGGACACAACACCCAGGGATGAGGCTCCTTGGCACCGAGGGATGATTACCAAGTGTTAATCAGCAATGTATTTGAGAAAGACCTTGATCAAAAAGGGGGAAGTATTAAATAAATTAGAATTTTTATGGCTAAGAGATTTCAAAGTGAGTTGGGAGGTCATTCTGGAGGTTACACTTATACCAATCTCAGCCATACCTCACAAACTGCATGGTAAACAAAGCCTCAAACTAAAGTGCTCCTGAGGACCCCAGGGGTGTCCAGACACCATAGGCAAGCCACACGGCCACATTAAATCAACAGCCCCTTGCAGGCTCTATCTGGGAATATATGAAAAGCTATTTCCCCCAAAATAACATAGTTATACTCACTTATAAATCCCCTAATCATGCTTCTTCTACTTCTTTTATTTGAAGCTATAATTTTCAATTTACCTGTTAATAATACTTCTCAGAGACTTAAAGCCTTCAGATTGTTCCAAGTGCCATTTGAGCCCTGAAACCCAGCAGATATGCAGCCAACTTCTAATTTACAGTTCTTTAGGCCTGCCCTGGACAACTAATAGAACGATGATGGACCAGCCACATCCCCAAAGTAAATTGTATCTTCAACTGCAGGCAAAACAATTCCATTCCTCTGCCCCATAATAGCTATGAACCTTCTCAGCCTAAAGCAGTTAAAGTGGACATTGTCCCAAATCCCACAAGATTGAGGAATGAACAAAAATGGGGGGGGAGTAGGTAACATTGACTAAAGCAGATTTATTGTTATAGTAATTATTATTTAACAGCTCTGCCGTGGCTCTCCCCTGGTCCACAAAATATCTATACCTTCTCTCCCATTCAACTAGTATTTACTGTTATTTACCATACACCTAGTATTTACTGTTAGACAGTAATTCATTGGAGTTAGCAAGTATCTTATTTTGAACAGAAAACATCCTTGTGAATTTGCTATTTGACCAGTTCACCCAAAAGAGAAGCAATCGCTTGAAGAATGACAGTTTGAAGAGGAACAATGAATTGGTAGTATATGTTGGGTAACAGATGTGTGCCAAATGCCTGGTAGATATAGGGGTGGGATAAAGGAGAGATCCAAAAAAGGATGGAAAGGGAGGACAGTGCAGATCATAAGCCAAAGTCACACTGCACAGTTCCCCATAGGTTCTACCAGGGGATTTCCCACCAAATACTGGCCCCTCAAAAATCAGTTCCAATGGGCCTCACTGAACCATGTGGCTGGGAGTTGGATGCTTTTGGGAGAAGTGTCAAGGCACATCATAAAGCATGGTGGCCCAGAAGTAGTGAAACTGAGATATCTGGGTGACTAGAGAAAAACATACTTCAATCTACAAGTCCAGAATATTTTTGAAAGTTGTCTGGAAAATTTTTGCAAGGCTCTCTTCAAAACAAGGGTTAAAACTCATTTAATAAATTGCAATCGATAAGAAGCTTTTACTTAAATGAAGAAACAATTAGTCATTATATTAGTAGACTGAATGACAGGTAATTAATAGATATGCTCATCACTCCTTCTACCCCAGAGTCAAGGCAATGAAAAAATGTAAGTATTAATTACAGTACCTCTGTATACTGCTGGACAACATTTTCTGGAGTGGGTCCAAAAAACATGTAAAAGTCAAGTATTCCTCCAATGGTCCTGAATGTTAAAGAAGGTTGTGGTTTCAGAATGATATCTAAGGAGAAGAAAACAACGTACAGAGTAAGCACAAATAAGTGGCAGAGATCACTGTTTTAATATTTCTACTAGGCTGGTTATCTAATTATATTAGGCACAATTCTTGGTTGTGAAAGAAAGATAGAAGTATATTCCAGGATTTGTCCATTCTGAGTATTCTTTCCTAAAGAGATCATCAAGTCAGTGATATACTGCATTTTACACACACACACACACACACACACACACACGAGTAAGAGTTAGTTTAAGCCCCAAACACACAATTAAGGAAAGCTGCTGCAGAGAAATCCATTTCTAGTATCTCTAGACGAATTTAATCCAGAAAAGGGACCTTTGAAATATTTACTTTGCTGAGATGGTATGGTAAATACAATGATACTCTGTTACAGTGAAAATTCTAAAAGATATTGCTTGCTCAAATGGTTTCTGACTGTTCAAGTTATGTGTCTTTAGTAATATGTGCATTAGTATTTTGTAGTATATTACTACAATTGTTTATGTTTTGCTAAAAAATTTTCCATCATGAAAAAAAAAACAAAACATTAAATTGTAGACAATTCCTCACTCTTGTTCTATTAATAACATTTTTAAGGGGCCCGGCTAGATAGCTCAGTGGATAAAGCGCACGCTGGGGTACCACATGGGAGACCCCGGGTTCGGTTCCTGGGGACCTCTCTGAGCGGGCAGACGGCCTTGAGAAAGGCGAGCTGCCGTGGGCGGGGCAGAGCCGCCGTGGGCAAGGCAAAAAAAGCTGCCATGGGCAGGGCGGAGCCCCCACGGGCATGGCAAAGTCACCCGTGAAAAAGCGGAGCTGCCGCCTGCGAACCGCCAAGGAAGCCGGCAGCCGGCAAAAAACATGGAGGACTGCTGCCCGCAAAACATGGAGCGGAGCCGCCCCTGAAAATGGAATGGAGCCACCCTCACGGGGCGGGGGCGGGGCAAGAAGCAGACATAGAAAAACACAGAAGAATGGACACACAGCAAGAGCAAGCAGAAAGGGGGGGGGATATGTAATAAATAAAAAATAAATCTTTAAAAAAATAATAATAACATTTTTAATAGAGAAAACGCAAAATTAGCATTCAAATTGTGAATATGCTTCATGACTTAACCAATTACATTACCTTGGGCATTGGAATTCAGGAGGAGAACACCATGAGCATTAAAATCATCCTCTATGCACATATAAAAAGGATGAACTCCATAGAGATTGCTAAATGCCTGCAATGTCAAGAAGAAATATGTTACCTGGTTGATAGAATTTTATTTTCCTATTTCAATGAGATCAAGTATCAATTAATGACATGCCGGAAAAAAGATAATAAAAGTATAATTTATGTTGTGAGAGTAAAAGGCAAGCTGGTAAAACAGACAAACAAACAAATAAAAAACATGAGCATGTGTAAAATTTTGAACTTGCCTTTATGACTAAGTATAACCAAAATGATTTCTAAGGGTAAATTTATAGCACCTTATAGAAAGTCATTCTTACCATTCCTGGTCTCTTTTTATCTTTCAATATATAGATTTCTAGTATCAATCTATATTCATACATTACCCTTGGTGGCTGATCTCTTGAAAACATTCCATATTTAATGAAATTCATGTCATGCTTAAAGGATGGATGTTCATGTTCACCAAATCCATAGATCGAAGTGGATGGGACAGTGGTTATCATTTGTATAAATTGGTTAGAAAAAACCAGGCCTCCAAGAGATGTGTCCCATCTGTGTCAGACAGGGAAAGAGAAATACAGAGATGTGTGGTTCTTTATAAGGAAACTCTTTTCTTCAGTAAGCACTGGTCAAACTAAATTCTGTAAATTTAGCCAAAAGGGGGTATGAGAAAATAAAGACAGTGTGAGGGGATCTGAGGAAAGCATAAAGAATTCATATTTTTTGAGTATTTACTAGATGCTGGTCCCTGAATTTGTACACATTATCTATGGTATTTCATTTTATAAATGAATAAACAGACTCAGAAAGATTAAAGGTAATATAAGTGGTCTAAAATTACATAATTACTAGTGCCAGGATTCAAAATCAAGTTTGTCTGCTTAAATTTTTGTGAAACATTTGATCTGTTCAAATGTAAATAGAAATAAAAGTAGTCCGTGTTCAAATCAAATTTGGGAAATGTTGGGTTATACAAACCTAAGTATATTCCTTTTCTGTAGAACTTTCTCAGAGTTTTTAATAAGAAACAATGCATAATGAATCACCAAGAGGTGACTATCACATATAACATCTTTTAAAATAATTCAGCTACAGAAACCTTTTGTCTAGAACATCAGTTGATATTGTGGACACCAGTGTTAACTCACTTAAGGAAAAAGAGAGAGTGGTGGTGGTGAAGGTGGTCATAGCCTCAGTGGTCACAGAGGTGGGAGGGTGCCCACACTGCTCCCAGACTTTCTGCTGTTCTCCAATTCCTGGCGCCATTCCACAGCAGAAGTAGGTGCTCCTATGTTCGCCACTAGAGGGGAGTTTCCCACACACTGAGGGGCTATAGCTAAGTAGCAACACTTAATATGTGTCACAGAAATTGTTGCTCTTTTAGTCGCCTTCTTTTCCCTCTCCCTCATTAAAGGAACATTTCTCAAGCGCCTGTTATGTACCAAGGACAGTCCTGGGCACTGAAGATATACACAGAGGAGTAAGAAACAAGAATAAATAGATAATTATAACATGATGGGGCATGTGTAGATAAATAAGTACACATCCACACAGCAGCAGAACAGAGTCCAAGAAAGTGAAGGATGAGGGAAAACTATCAAAAGCAGCTGAGGTACTACATGTGAAGATGTACTGTGAGTTGTTATTGATAGGTCACTAGCACTGGAATAACTGAGGTAAGGGGCACAAGCTGTATAAGTGATCTCTCTTCTGCTTCGCATCATAATTTCCAATGTTCTCAAAGGGTGAGCACTATTTCAGAGTGTCTGCAAGTCTCTTGACATTTTCATAAGTTATATTACAATTATTCTTTCCTACGTCTCATTTACCTTCATGAAAGCTAATGATATGCAAAGAAAAAATAATAAGGCAAAGTAAAGGGAAAATCTTCCTCAATAAAGAAGCAAATCTCATTGTTTATTTAGAAATACTGCCTACATTAAACATGAAAAAGTAAAACTTTTTCTTTATCCATCCACAAACTAGAGTCTAAGTCAAAAAAAGGAAAGAAACATAGCAATATGCCAACCATGTTGATTGAATTTTAAATATATTCAATCTTTGTTAAATAGAACTAAAATAAACAATTAAAATAATTTAATTGTTAAATAGAACTAAAATAGACAGTTAAAATAATTTAATTTAAAATGCAATTAAAATAATACTGGATTACTTATTTAAGTATTATATAGGGCTTAAATAAGTAAATATTACCTTTATTTAAAAAATGGTTGACTCTATGCAAGATATATATATTTTGAATGCATCAAAAGGTAATGGGATTCTAATCACTTATATTACAATTAATATTGCTGAATACACTCCAAAAGTCTCAAATCACAATCTCCATAATCCTCAATATGCAGAGATTTAATGCTCAAATATTCCAAATTGCTGTCAGTTTACTTATATTTATTATTATAGAAGCTGTTAATATGAGAAAAACTTTTAGAAGTTATAACAGTTTGATATTGCTTATGAATTCCAAAAATAGATACTGGATTATGTTTGTGAACTGGTCTGTCCCTCTGGGCATATTAGATTGGATTGGATTGGATTCAGAGGTTTCACTTTTACTTGATTAATTATGATTAAGGCTTTGATTCAGCCACAACAGTAGGACATTGGGTCTCTGCCCACCAAGGGGGTGGGGACTCACAGAGAAAACAACATGGCAGAAGAAAGTTAGAGTTTTGAAGTTGGAGTTTTAATGCTGGAACCCCAGAAGTAAATACACAGAGAAGCAGATATGTGAGGAAAGAGAGAAGGCTCCATAGACACAGCAGAGGCCCTGGGAAAAGAGAAGAGCCATTCACCTGACAGTCTACAGCTGGCCTTGTAGAGAGAGCAGAGGAGCTGAGCCCAGAGAGAAACAAGTCCCGGGAGAGAGACAGCTGATATTGGAAGAAGCTGGGACCACAGAGCCTTAAGAGGAAAAGGAAGCCTGAACCCTTGTAGATGTTGACAGCCATCTTGTTCCAACGCGTGGCAACAGACTTTGGTGAGGGAAGTAACTTATGCTGTATGGCCTGGTAACTGTGAGCTTCTACCCCAAATAAATACCCTTTATAAAAGCCAACAGATTTCTGGTATTTTGCATCAGCACCCCATTGGCTGTTATCTTTTCTAATTTAAAGGAGAAGTATTGCCTTTAGAATAACCAGTAGCAGTATTACATCTCAACCTTATCCAAAAACCTATCTCTTTAATACATCTAAATAAATTTGTATTTCAAGATTTATGCTATGAAGTAAGAATAAACTTTCTTTGTCACTAACAAACCATTAAAATTGCTGTGTATCTCTTTAAAAAATATGTCTTCACATAATAGGATTAAAATAAATATCTGAGAGATGAGGGAATGGAGAGAGATCCAAGTTATTTAACACTGTGCCCTGGGAGGAAGATTAATGGAGACTGTTTCTACAAAATTAAATTAATTCATTCAAAGACTGTGAGGCCAAGGTAAACAAGGTAAGAGGGAATGGGAGACACTTTACCACCTCTACGTCCACATTTCTCTCTCAGGTGAGCTATGTACTGATACAAATTATAAAACCATTTTCATATTCTTCCTTTTACTTCCTATCACACTAGTATTTTTTTTTAATTTATTTTTATTTTCTGCTTTTTGTCTCCCCCCCTCCCCGCCCCGCTGCAGTGACGCGCTGAGTCAGCTTCACCGGTGAGTAGTGGCTTTGCCCACTCGCGGGCGGCCTGCCCCACTTGCAGGCGGCTCTGCCCTGCCCACGGGCGGCTCCACTCTGCTCACAGACAGCTCTGCTCTGCCCATGGTAGCTTTGCCCTGCCCGTGGCGGCTTTTGCCCTGCCCACAGCGGCTCTACCCCACCCACGGTGGCTCTGCCCCGCCCACAGTGGCTTTTGCCTTCTCAAGCGGTCCACCCTCCCAGACAGGCCCCTGGGACCAAACCCAGGGCCTCCCATGTGGTAAACCAGCACCCTATCCACTGGGCTATACAGCTGGCCCCCATACTAGTATTTTTATAACCAGAAGATATTCAGGTCTTTCTGTTCTTTTGTGGCTTTCTTACATATTTCCCTTAAACTAAAATACTCTCACTGTGTGTAACCATTTCCTCCTTGAAGTATTTTCTAATCCTTCCTGTCAAAACTGAAATCTCTTTTTGCATTCTTCACACCTCCATTTTGCATTTCTTCCATTCTCCCAGCTGTCCAAGTTAGCCATTTTGAGAACAGGTAGTATAGCCTTTATTCCTCCTTATCCCCAATAACAAACATCAAGTGAGAGTTGAGAAAGTATAATTTTCCTTTATGCACTAGAAAACACCAGATTTCACAAAACGTATTCAGTATCTCTGTGGGAAAGGTTTTATACAAATTAATAGAAAGTTCAATCTTTCCACTTACCCTTTTATTTTTTTTCCTAACTTTTCGTGAGACTTCAGTTTTTTTAAGTACAGAACTCTTATAGCACATCCACGATATTTACATTTCAAGTTCTTTTTACAAAATATGTATGCCACTTTGAAACAGAATCCTGTTGAGATCATGATCTGAAATACTTGTAGAGAGTTCAAAAAGGACTCAAGGAATCTGGACTCCACAAATCTACTGTATAATGACATTTTTAAAAATATGGCTGAATGGCAGGGATTATCTATACATAAAAATGCTAATTCTCTATACGGTGGTCAGCAAACTATGGCCTATAAGCCAAATCTTGCTGATGGCCTGTTTTTATACAGCTGTGAGCTAAATATGTTTTTTACATTTTTAAAGGGTTGTAAAAAGAAAAAGAATTACTATCTGGCCTTTTACAGGAAAAGTATGCCGACTTCTGCTCTGTACAATAGCTACTGGAATTTATGATGAGTATTAAACAAGATACCACTGTAATGTGCCACTCATTTCTAAAATGAGGCACTTCTGTTTGAATATACATATTCCCAAAACATAATTACATGTGATAAGCAGCACAGCTTCTTAATTCTAGCCCTTTGTGATTAGGCCTACACATGAAATTACAGCATCCTTAGGGGCTGAAGTAAATAAGCATAAAGTATTTCAGACATTAGTCACTGAGTTCCTCAGCAGTTTAGATACCACTTATCATCTTAAAATCCATAATTTGGATACTGTCAATAGCAGGTGATATTGCTCATAATTTAAATACATCTATAAAAACATGTTTAGACATTTCTTTTAGAAGCAAGAATAACTAGTTAACTTAGTAGCTACTTATTTTTAAAATGGAAATGGAAAAAGAAAAAAATAGCAAAACCAGAGCAATCAGCTTTGGAATGCAAAAACTGGGGCATCTTGGCAGTTGCTTCCAAGCTGGTCTTGGCTTCTCCTATTAAAGTTAGTTGGTGCACAGTAACTCACAAATCCATGGAGGAAACTCTGCAAAGCAGTCTAATGGGAGCAGGGTGAAGAGATAAATATATATTTACTACAAACTAATGAACTGCACCATAACATGGAAGCATTGGATGCCAGAACAAATCTCTCTCCACAGGCCCCTTCAGCCAGAAAGGACATTGAGGCAACACTCATATCCCACAGTTACAAAAACCAGACCTGCAGAAAGCTGGGACATTTTTCTAAACAGTTAAAAGTTTAGTGTCAACAATGCAATATGGGAAAGTGCATTCTAAAGAGAAAGTGAGCAAACTGAGTTCTAGTTTCATTTCTATTATTAATTGATGCAGATAAGTTTCTTCAGGTTTCTGGGACTTGTTTCTATATAATGACAGGGCTAAGTGGAATGGACTCAGTTTTGCTTTTTCTACTCCTTCAGTTTAAGTGTATTGAAGGGCCTTGGCATGTGTTGCAAGCAATTGCTAAAGCCATCATATACAGAATTTTTATTAGAACCTAGATCAGATGCCAAGTTGGCTGCCTCTATGCCATGTACTGTGACGCAGTCTTCTCTTCTGTTATGGTGGGTGACCTGCCTGAGCTCCTGAGATTAATTCTTCCAGCTTTAATCTTAGTTAAGATTAACTAAGTTTAAGTTAATTAGTTAGTTAGTTCATCACTAACTCGAGCCTTTTTCTCCTCTTTCTCTTGTGTCATCATACTTTTCCTCTTCTAGGAATATTTTATATCATTCTACAAACATGTTGTTATTCTTGTTAAGAAAGAAATATTCTCTTCTTTCTCTTGAACTTACTTCATGCTCCA
>PVKH010032562.1:0-12144 GCA_004027955.1 Chaetophractus vellerosus | reverse complement strand
TTTTTTTTTTTCCCTTTAATTCTCCAAAAAAGGTATATAACTCCTTAAGTTCAGGCAAGTTTCAACAAGATGAGGGCATAAATCTTTTTGGAAATCATGTTTTTCCCTTCGTTCAGATGCTGTGAAAGATCTGAAAGTCCCTTTTGCAGCTTTCTAAAAGAGCAACTTGTCAATTTTTTTTCCTTTCATAACAAAGTTCCCTCTTTTTCTCTGAAAATAGGTAAACATTCATGAATTCATTCTCTCTCCTCCCTTTCCTTTTCATGTATCTATGTATTTCCTAAAGAATTGCATTTTAGTGAAATTATCAGATGGTTTCCAGACAGCCCTAATCTACCAGTGTTATAGGGCGTTAAGATACAGGAATACTTCTACATTTAAGGAATTCCTAACTAGTGTGGTATTGAAGTCATGTGCTATAAATGGGACCTAAAGAGACCAAGGAGGCCCCTCTGTTGAGGTTTGACAGGGAGGCTTTGCTGAAGAAGTGATATTTCACCTGCCAGTTCAGAGAAGACAAAACATGCTTTCCATGCGGGAGGAATAGCAAATCCTAAAACTCAGAAGTAGGGAAGGACTTCGTGAATTTACAAAACAGAGGAGAGGACAGGGTGCTAGAAGAGTGGTGGGAAAGGTGGGGTATGGTCCCGACAAACCAAGCAGTAAACAGGAGCCAATCACCCAGAGGTAGCAAGGAAATCACCCTAATGACAACACGAACCACTGGGTTTTGAGCAGGGCTGTGGCATGATCTAATTATAGTGGCTATACCCCTCCATTGGGTTTGCCACTACATGTTGTGTGACTTTGAACTAGACATTAGCCTCTCTAGGCGTATGTTCCACAGAAATTTTTTTAAATTTAAAAAGAAGAAACAGATTCATAAAAATACTTTAAAAGAACTATAGTGCCCAAACTGGTTTCCTTCCTAGTTCAAAACCTTTTCAGACACTCCATTAATGACGTTTATTTTCTTCTCCGTAGTACATATGCCTGTAATTTCCCAAGACTATGTATGGTCTGTTCAGCCCTTCCCTCACTCCCCACCCCCCCTTTGAATGTCAACAGAATACGTGTGTTTCTTTAATGGAAAATGTCCTATTTTGGGGAAGCTGCTTTTCCTCAGATGAGTAGTAGAGTTAGTGTGTTGTGTGTGTAAGAGTGGGGTGGGGCAGATAGAGGGTGGGGTGCAAGATTGGGGGAGTGTTAAAATTAGTGGATGGAGAGTCTGGAATGACAGTCCTGGTGATCATTCCTGAATATGAAGCCTTCTTTTTACCCAATGTTAAAAATAACCGACCCTGATTGTCCATTTTCTTCCTTTTTAAGGAGGATTTTATTATTTTTTCTTATTGAAATATTGCAGAATAGTCCTGAATCTGATGCTTTCAAACCCAGGTTATTTTGAAATGCAAGAACGGTATAAGTTCATTAACAGAATATACCCAGGTGAGGAGGCAGGACAGATTTGGCCTTACTAAGTAGGGGAGGAGAGTCCTGCCCGCCGAGCACTCCGTTTTCCAGTTGCTGCAGCTTTGCAACTGGAGATGCATTGTGAAGCAGGAGAGCCATCTGTCTGCTGACCCTCATCACGGTGCCTGCACTGCCTTTTCTTGCCTTTGGAGTGATTTAGAACCTGATCACAGCAAGGTTTCTGTTTCAGTTCTGCTTTGCATTTTGTATTTATCTGTGTCTCACAATAACTGTGAAAGGATTATATAGACTTTGGCAATTTCAGTTATCTTAGGTATGAAAATGTACTTTATATTTGCTCCATTTGTTCAGTCCTATCGTCTTGAAACTGTAGTAGCATATATATCTTCTTTCAGATTTTATGTGGACTTTATTAGAGTATAATGTAAATACATAAAAGTGACCAAATTATGAGTATACCACTTGAGAATTTTCTCAAAGTGAAACACACTCTTGTAAACAGTAGCCTGATCAAGAAGAAGCACGTAGTCAGAACCCCAGGAGTTCTTGCCTAGACACTATCCCTCCCCATCTCCCCCTACCTAAGAGTAACCACTACCCTGACTTTTACTAACAGATTAGTTTTGTCTGGTTTTGGAATTCGTGAATATGGAATCTCCTTGTATCCGACTTCTTTCACTCAACATTATAATTGTGAGATTCATCCTGTGGTCGCATGTAGTTGTAGGTCTTCATTTTCATTCCTGTATAACATTCCATTATTTTAATACTCAGCAGATTCCCTCCTACAGTTGTGAATGTATGTCAGTAAAAAGTGGTTTGGATACTTTTTGCATGATTTTTCTGTAAACCCACAATTTCTCTAATAAAAAATTTAAAGAAAGAAAAAAGTAGGTTTGACATCCTGAGTGAAAAGGACTTAGTCCCTTTGGGATTTAGTTGCATTATTATCTAATGCCTATTTTATTATTTTTTTTAAAAAATCCTTTTATAAAAACAATTGTTTTTCTCTTCTGTAAGTCAGAATATTAAACTTACTTTATCACTCTTCTTTCCATCCCCCATCAGCTATAGAATTAATCACTTCCTCCCATCTTTCTGTTCCTATAAAAATTGATTTGTATCTCTTTTTATTTATCACTTGTAGACAGCTATTGTGTTTATCATAGATCAGGTATCCTCATGTTTGCTAAATTGAGCTCCTTGAAGCCAGGGACTATCTTTATTTATTTATGTGTGTGTGTGTGTTTATGTATGTATGTATGTTTAGAGACTATCTTTTAATTCATGTTTCTAAACCCAGCATCCAATCTAATATGCCTGGTATCAATCAAAAAAAAAATCTAAATTTTTTGAGGATTCTGAACTAGAGCTCTGGTTTATCTGTTGCATTTTGTCATTGTAGCCTGCGATTCCTGAATGCATCTGCAAACAAACTAGAAACCCTTCCACCAGCCACACTTTCTGAAGAGACAAGCAGCATCTTACAAGAGTTGTATTTGACAAATAACAACCTCACAGATAAATGTGTGCCCTTGTTAACAGGGCATCCCCATCTGAAGATTCTTCACATGGCCTATAACCGACTTCAGAGTTTTCCAGCAAGGTAAAGAAGGGCTATAAAGTGATGTTTTTTATTGCGTTTCTATAAATGTGTTCATCAATGGAAGAAGAAAGGAGAAAGCTAAAATATCTGTTTCCCAGATAACATAAAACTCGTTCCTCCCTCGTTGTTCACAGTTCTCTTTTATGTAAGCCATGGTCAGCATTCTCCTGAAGAGATGAGTATTAGTTTTTCTAATATGAATGTATCCAGAGACCCAATCACTAGAAATGTCTTATGATTTTGAAATGAGGTATGTTACTTAGTGGGTATATTTTTTCTTGTGTTTCTTTCTAACCAGTCAACTTAACTAAAAACAAAAACATTAACCTAATATAGTATGTGGGAATTAAAATCTAAACTCAGAACTTGAAGCTTCTTAATTAACTGCCAGCTTTTGTATTCAAGCACATGGAATCAAAAGTTCAGTGGTGGCATATGCAACCATAGAAACTACATGACATTACAAATAACTTATGGATATTAGAAAAGACCCATTTTTAATTCCATTTTAATTTTAGTTTCCAATTTGGGGTAACAGTGGTATTGTCTCTGGCTTTGAGTGACTCTACACACTGAGCCTGCCATGAAGAATTTACTCCACTTCCATTTTGTTGGCGTTTATCCATCTAACAAGTTAGGACTTGGAGCACACACCCACACATCAAAGAAGCAAGCACTCACCCTTCGGGTATTATGCTGGTAACTGCGACTCAGAATCAAGGCCAAATCAAATTACTGGCACAACCACTTTCTGCTACCAGCCTATTTAAACCCTTGCTGGAGGAGGAAGGCCCAATTTTTCATTTACTTTAAGTATTGCTCTTTTTTTAATAATATATATTTCTTTTTTTAAATATATTTTTCCCTCATATGAAGTTAATGGTTATACTTTATCTATTTCTATGTACTTTACAGGATGGGGAGATAATAGTTTCGGAAGAAAACATGGTGATCACATAAAATAAATACATATGTAAGAGCTCATCATCCTATTTCAGACGGTGAATGTCTAAACCCAGCAGAAGAAATGACCATTGGCTCAATTAGAGTATATCTCCCCATTCCCCCCAGTGACCCATGCCTCTGTAATCACCCTAAGTGCAAAGAAGTTTTTAAAGGACCTAGTAAAAATCCATCTTGCTATAATTTCCATCTCTTTTCAAGGTGTTGTGATGTGGCCCAGCAGCTGTGCTATAATACCCCAAGCTCCTTAAGGGTCAGGACTATGATTTACTTGTCTCCTTTAACCTATGTCTCACACAAGGTCTGGCCTAGGGTAGACATTCACCAAATGGTTACTGAATTAAAGACACAATCCAGTGATCAAGTCATTCATTCTTTGCTGCCTTCTTTCTGTGTTGAGAGATGCAAATTTCTTTAACTTTTCCTTCTTGGGCCTGATTTATATTCTTTTAATCATTTTTCATGCCCTTTTACCATATTTCTTTCAAAATATAAGGTTGTTGGCATATTATTCTTAAAATAATTTTCTTACAAATTCAGGCTGTCATAGATGGATTGTTTCACAGACTATGTATATAATGTTGTTTGTAGTATATCCTGATGTGTTGGCTGTGTGTTATATTAAATATCTGATTTCATAAGATAAAAACTTAGTTCTTGCATATATTTATTTTCAAGGTTATTAGATAACCTTATATTTGAAAGATGACCAAAAGAAATCAAGGGATTTTTGCAGAATTTTTTTTAAAGGTTTATTGCAATGAAACTGTAACAAGGAGGAAAATACCAGTAACCGTAAACTAAATGATTTGGGTTACAAGTTTTCATTACAGCCACTGGGAATCCTGTACTTCCTGAAATCCAACATCACCAATAGTAGAAAGAGGATCAGAGGAGTGATAGATGCTGTTAGAGTACCTGCAGAGATGGAGGGCTTGGTGTTTTTCCTCCAGACTTACAAAGAACATAATAAGCCCTAACTCTGGAATTTTCATTTGTTTACTGAAGTTTTTGCATGATAGATTAAGATTGAGCAAAAAAAGACATTCTTAAATGAAAGTGTTAAATTACATTAGAAAATGTTATTAGGGTAAAGGCAAAGAGATTCCTTTTTTCTAGATGTTTAGCAGGAGTTGAGAGAGATTTCTTTGGGGCATTGTTTGAATTCAGGCACTACCAGGTGGCCAAGAGATGGTTCAGATGACCTTTCAAACATACCTTTACCTTCTACCCCTCACCACTGCTTTATAATCATGAATGATGTAGGAATTTTGGGAGTGGGGTTTTAGGAGAAAGCATATCATAATATAAACCATAGCCCTATGCCCAAATCTCCTTGAGTTTTCAGTGCCAAAAAAAAGAAATCACATTCTCAAACTAAGCTCTTTCAAAGACCCATTTGAGTTGGATTTTCACTGGCATTCAGACTAAGCTACAAAGCAAAGTCACTGTTACTGCAGTAACTTAATCGACACACAGATTTTATGAGGAAAAGGATTTGGGTTTTTCCTCTTGTTGCCAATTTGAAGAGGCATTAAAATACTTTGGTACTCATAAATAATAGTGAAAAATTGTCTCATTTTTTAAAAATGACTATTACAAGCTGATCTTAAAGAATCTTTAAAGTAATGTCATAGTAAGTTCCTCTTTTGGTTCTCATTGTACCCTATTTTCTTTGTAAATTGCTTTATAATTTTTTATGATTCCCTTTGCAATGGGTTTTCTAATTTTCAGTAAAATGGCAAAGCTGGAGGAACTTGAAGAAATCGATATCAGTGGGAATAAACTGAAAGCCATCCCAACAACTGTCATGAACTGCAGGCGCATGCACACCGTGATTGCCCACTCCAATTGCATCGAAGTCTTTCCTGAAGTTATGCAGCTCCCAGAAATCAAAGTATGTGTGTTGATTCCAGAAACTCTAAGCTTCACTTCTATAAAGACTATTGGTTTCCCTAATTCATCAATTCAGAATGTTTGCAACTTGGTTGGATATACTTAGAAAGAAAAATCTAGTCCTTGTCCTAGTCTTCACTGTTGAGTCAGCAGAGGGTGAAAAATGCTGGACTGGGAGTTGAAAAATTGTGTTCCTGGGCTCTGTCCCTAACTAGTTATATGACACATAACCATCTAATACCTCTTTCCCCATCTGTACGATAATACTTGCCCTATCTACTTCCAGAGTGGTTATGAGGCTTAGAAGATGTCAGGTGTGAAAGCAACTGGGAAAAGTTAACACCCCTCCCCCTTCCCAGCTTGTATCACCACAGTACTCAATTAGTGGTAATTCCCTATATAGATACAGCATCATTGCTGTCATCAAACATTTCCATTTAGTGAAATTGACAAAGAAGATATCATCATTCCCGCTTAAAAGATGAGGAAACTGAGGTGCTGAAAAATGAGGATAGCACATTGGTGAAAGAGTGAGACAGAATTCCTGACTCCCAACCCAGGGACTGACCTGTAAACTCATGGGATAAACTAGTTCACTAGAATGAAAGCCATAACAACTTTTTTCCCCCATGTTTTGTGTCTTTTCTTGGTGGGGTGGAATCCAAAAGTAAGACATTCTTTATATATAGTGTAGTTTTTCATTTGATCTTGGAATTTCTGATTGTCACCAGTTTTATGCTTCATTAAAAATAACTTGGTGATTATAGGCTTGGAGCATATTCCAATTTCACAAGGAAAAAAGTAGTTATACTTAGCTATTCTTCACTTCTCAGGCACTTTCTGATATAAACTTCATGTATCAGATTAAGAAAGTGTATAGACATTTCAAATAGCATTCATAAATTTTCACTATAACCATTTTTAGACATTTTTATAGCTAAGATTTATACAAGCCATTTTATAAGTGTGTAAATGTGTGTATGCTTTAAGGCATAAAATATTTATCTGTGAGCTTTAAGAGCACTATAATGTCCTGAATGACACTGCAACGACAGATACAGGCCATTTTATATCATCACATAACGTGCAGAACTGTGTGGACTACAATGTGAACTATGGTCCATGCTTAATGGCAGAGCCCCAAGATGCGTTTATCAATTGCAATGAATGTGTCACACTAATGAAGGATGTTTATGTGGGAGGGTGTGGGAGGTATGGGGAGTAGGGCATATGGGAATCCCTATGTTTTTTGTGTAACATTTATGTAATCTAAGTAGCTTTTGAAAAATAATATATATTAAAAAAAGAAAGGAGCCCTATAATTTCATAGATCACCTTAGCATTTTGGAATGTTTATTATGAGCTTCCAGAAATATTTTACTTTTATTTTCTAGATAGTACCATTCATAGAGGTTAAGGGCATGGACTCTGAAGAAAGACAGGCCTGGAGTTGGATCTCAGCTGAAAATTATTTAACTGCTCTGTATCCTCAAATGCAAAATCAGGGGGGAAAAAATAGTACTTCCCTTAAGTATTGTTGTGAGAATATAATGAAATAATACATGTAAAGTATTTTAAATAGGACTGGCACAAAGTTAGAACTCCGTAAGTATTAGTTAGCTTCTGTTAAAGAACTCCATAAATGTTAGCTTCTGTTAATACAGGTCTTTGATATGGTTTACCTCTGATGTTGACTGTATGGAGCAATTATTTTGGCTGAAACGCAACAAAATCCAGGAAATTTATTATTTAAACAAGTGCTTCTTTGCCTTCAGCACAGGAAAGATGTTGGTAGCTACGCTTCCAGGGGTCCTGAGCTACCCATTGCTCTACTTATCTGCTTTGCTATGGTATCTTTTACATGGGGCTATTAAGCTAATGTCTGTGCACCTGCAAGGTGATATACCAGCACAAAGGAGAAAAACAGAGTTTCAGAGTTAACCTCCTATTTGCTGGTCTTAGTTTCTTTACCTGTCCTTTAATGTTACATAACTCTTAGTGGAGGTTAGTTTTTAGTTTTTGTATTTGGCACCTGGTTTAAAATACAAATAGACATTTAATTTTTTTCAGGTTTTGACTAGATTTTGCAAAATATGAAATTTGTTATATGAAAACTAATTCTCTTCTAGACTCTTGCTTTGATTTCTGGGTTCCAAAATCAATGCCTTCTGTTTCTGCTCCATTCCTTCTCGTTGTCTTCTCTCTGTACACCGCTTTACAACGTCTTTTAAAATTTTACTTCCAGTGTCATTCTTTAAATGGTTTCCATTCTTTTGGTCTTTGATTTTTCATTCCAGTTGTTAAATCTCAGCATTTTCCTTGTGTTAATAACATCCAGTGTTTGACCCCAGCTCTTTCATTACCAATAGATAGAGGTTTTGCTGATGGTATTGTTTTAGAGCAGGGTGAGAGTAGTGGTGAACAATATCAAGTACCCTTAATGTACAAAAGTATAAATTTGCCCTGGATAGATAGATAGATACCTTATTGAAAAAGTAGTAGTTATATTGTTTTTAAAATTCTGAATTGATACTTTAGTGTTCTTTCATAGGAGGATAATTTAAGTTGTAGTATTTAATTACATTTAAATTAATTTAAATTACATAAATTTTTGCTTTATCTCAAATGATAAAAATACCTATGAAAATCATCATTGCAAACTGAGCCCTAAATCATGTTTTTACTGTAAAAGAAATATTTTCATTCTTAGGTTAAGATATTCCAGTCTATATTAAAATTTTATTTTTTACTTAATAACCTAGATTATATTCATATTGCTTCTTGAAAAAAGGCATGAAAATAAAGTACAGTAGTTGTAAAGTATCTCATAAAAGGTATGAAGATCATTGCAATTATAAAAATTTAGCAGATAACAATTTTAAGAGGGATAACATCATGGTATTCAACTAGCTACTACTCTCCAAGTAGTCTCTTCTTTTAAGACAGGAAAGGAAAATGTTTATTCACAGATTTGTTAACAAAGCTTTAAAAAGAATTATTAAAAAGGGTGAAGAAGTCTCCTCACTAAAATATGTATGCTAAAATGTATTAAAAAAAAAAAAAACTTGAAAATTAGGCCGTTATCCATGCATCCCTAAAACAGACTATATCTTGCATAAAATTCAGGTCTGGCCTTTTTTCCATTTGGAAACATCCTATGAGATCTGGTAAAGTGACTATCTGTCATCAATTTCTATACTTGGACAGAGAGGTCATATAAATTGTCACTAGAAGTAGAAAAAAACTATTTTCAGAATATTCTGATGATCCCAAATGGACCCAAAGTCATAGTACTTTTGTTCCTTAATATTATCATCTTTACCTTTGTTTGACACTTTCAAACTAATCTTCCAAACCCATACCACTAGTCCCATATTACTGGAGCAAGTCCAGATCCTATTCTGGGTCTAAAATAGGCACATCTCCCTTTGGGTGTAGATAAGCTCTCAGTCAGCTAGAGAGGAACACATGGTCCCAGAATCACTGTGTAAGCCAGACTTTGCTTGATTGGACCCAGGCCTAAATCTATGCTTAGGCTACTGATGGCTGATAAACCCAAGAAAGCAGAGTTTGCCATGGATTTGACACTTAGTTCTTGTTCCTTAGGGGCCCTTACACTGAACCAGATAGCAGTCATATTGATAAAATAGTGTTTGTGCAACAAAACCCAAGCTTATGGTTGAGTAACTTCCAATTAGTGAATTAGTAATTATTTTATTAAGCAGGCAAAATAAATGTATGACATACATGGTGAATAAAATTTGTATTTTGGGATTATATACTGTCAGCAGCTTCTTTGTCAAATTTCCATGTTATGGCTTTTTTACTCTAATTACTGGGTGAACAGCACCTTTTAAAATGTTTAAAATTCTCTTCAGAACATAATTTTCATGTTTGTGCTATGCAGTAATGAACTATTTGTATAAGTGAGTAAACTCATCTCTAGAAGCTGTATTGCTTTAACTGAGAAATGGAGAATGAAGTATTTGAAATATGCCACATTCTTGAGAACATTGTCTGCAGGAAGTTGAATATCACTTAGAATCCACCCTTGTTTGTTGTTTCTACAGTGAGATGGAACAATAGGATATCAGCTATCAAAAAGACATACAAGAAATGGGGAAATGACTGGGTCAGATTGGATGAAAGAAAAGGGATTAATTATTTTGGAAGTAGGATCATGGAAATAAAGACAGGCCAGGGGCCACTTGACTGTCAGTTGTGTGGAGTGTTTGACTTCCTAGATATCAAAGGTCATCTGGTCAACTGTAATGCATATCTCAGCCTAGAAACCAGAACAGTCATCATTAGAGTCTTAGGATCTGATTTAAGTAATAGTTATTTAGGAAAAAAAAAATAGTTACTTAGGAAACTTTTGGGGAGACTGGTGTCAATTCCTGTCCAGGACAGGGCTTCAAACAAGGGTTGAGGAAAGAAGAAGCAATATCTACCAGGGAGTGGCCATTTACTTACAATGGGTCCACACCCACTAGAATGTGGACCAAGACCAAGAGCATGTCCAAACTGGGGTACACAATTCAAACCACCAAACCGTCTTATAATATTCAGTCAGTCAGTCATGTATTCAGCATACCAAATCAGTTGTTCATTTGTTCATCCTTTCAGTGAAAGTGTTTGTTGAGCATCTCCTCTGTCCCATGAACTGTGTTCAGGGTAAAAGGGCAATCCCTGCTCTCTAGGAGGTCATAGTCTAGTGGAAGAAATAAATAAGCAGATAATTATAACAAGGGACATCTCGTTGAAACGGGTTATAGCGGAGTTAGCGTTGAGTTGAGTCTTAAAAGGAATAAGGCAGTCTTTACTGGGTGAAAGGCAAGAAAAGCTTATATTTCCATACACAGAGAATAGCATGTGAAAAGGCAAAAAGACAAATGAGAACCTGACACATGAGGGACTGTAATTACTTTGACATAGGTGAAATATAGAATATGAGTGATGAAGCAAGAGGTGAAAATTGGGGATGAAGGGCCTTATTTGACATCTTGAGGAGTTTGATGGATAGGGTGAAGGGCACTAAGGAGCAACTGAAAGACTGAAGCTGGAATGTGATTGAATGGAGTAAACCACATTCGAAAAATCACCCATTGTGATTTTTCTCATTGTGGGGAACAGATTGGAAGAAAGGGAGACTGAAAGCAAAGTTAGGATGGAGTTGTAAGACTCCATGTGAAACGTGATGAGGGTCAAACCAGGATAATGGAACGAGATGGAAGAGAACTGGCTATGGTGGGTTAAATAATCAGTCAGAGAAGACTTGCTAACCAAATGGGCGTAGAAGGGAGGTGGGAGGTAGTGTGGGAAGCACCACCTCTTAAGATCTGCATTTCAGTCCTCAACATTATCTTTATAAGTAAACTAATTTTGTAATTTGGTCATTTAGAAAATGAGAATTTTTTTTTAATCTGCAGAACTCTGAAAATCTAAATCTTTAGGTAATATTAAATTTTTTACCAGTTTCATAAAATTCTATATTACTCTAGAATGCTTTTAATTAGTCACCAAAATGCATGCTCTGACCTCTGAATTTGCTTCTGTCAACCACTGTCAGCCCTTTAGCTCATATTTCATTACTACCCAGTAGATTGTATTTACCCAAGTTTGTTTTCTTATCTTTGCTGATGTATACCAACTATAACAACAACATAGCACATTAGTAGCCAGTATTATCCCAGTTTTATCCTTAAAGTCCAGTTGATGTTCTTGTGGCTGTTTGCCTGTTTTTGCTCTTTAGGTTAATTAATTATTTATTGTACATGTACTCAAAGTAGTATGAGGCTCTAGATAGGTGAAGGGAAATGAAGATCTGGGAAATGGTTGCAATCAAGTCACGGACAATTAAATATAAATGAAATTGGACCTTCATTTATGATGTAAAAATGTTTTTAAATATAACTAATAAGGACACATGTGAATCCTAACACTGGTTGTGTGATTTAAAAGTAAGTTTTCCAAGGCTTTTCTGTCTGTCCATGTTTTTGTAATGTGATTTTTTTAATGCTCTCATAATAAAAGGTGATTATTGAAAATGACAGGGCCCGGCTAGATAGCTCAGTGGATAAAGAGCTCGCTGGGAAACCACATGGGAGGCCCTGGGTTCGGTTCCCGGGGACCTCTCCTAGCGGGCAGACCGCCTTGAGAATGGAAGCCGCCATGGGCGGGCCGGAGCCGCCGTGGGCAGGGCAAAAAGCTGCCACGGACAGGCAAAAGCCGCCACGGGCAGGGCA
>PVKH010032561.1:0-12151 GCA_004027955.1 Chaetophractus vellerosus | reverse complement strand
CAGAGGAACACAGAGAATGAACACAGCAAGAACAAGCAAAAAGGGGGGGGGGGATGTATAATAAATAAAAATAAATCTTTAAAAAAAAAAAAAAAAGAAGCTACAGCAAGTTCACAAAGCTGCCTGCCTCGTAAGTACCTTCACATGAGATTGTGGCTTTGCTTAGTGTCATTCAAGACAGGCCACCTGCCATTCCTCTTACTCTCAGCTCACTTCCAATCGGGTTGGCCTTTGCTGTTGGCTTTCCAGGGGCCTTCTCACCAGGATGGGCCCCTCCCACCTAGAAAAGAGGAGTTGCTGGACATGTTGGCCGATTCCACGTGGGGGTGTCGGGGAGCAGACGGGAAGGCATCTCTTGGGTGGTTTCTTCCACCCTTGACAATGCCTGGGTTCTGGGAAGGTGGGGCTAATTCATCTGTAGCCAAAGTGGCAGGTGTGGTGGGCACATGGCAACATGCTGCCCCCTGGAGGTGGCATATTTTGCTCTGGTTTTACTTCTGCTATAAAAGAGCATTTTGAGGTAGAGAAAGGAATGAGAAGGAGGAAGTGTTTCCCGCGAGAGCTGGGCCTTCCCTGAGTGATGAACCGCAGGCCTCTCTACTGCTCTGAGACAGCTCGGGCTCTGGGAGCTGAAAGGCAGGTTTGGGGATGATGAGCTGTGTTTGGGGGAGCTAACCCAGTGCTAATCACCGACAAACAAGGACAGTAGCACTCATGTGCCAGGAGTCCAGGACATGCTCTCTGATCTTTCCAAACCCCCACGAGGAAGGTAGTATCGTCCCCTTTTACAGATGAAGAAACTGAGGCAGAGATAAGTGAAGCAACTGCCCAAGCCACAAAGCTGAGGAGCACGACCTGAGGCCACAGCGCCTGCGTCGGGGCCCTGCAGACACATCCAGAGAGCAGGGGGTGACGCGAGAGAAGCGAGGACGGTGCAGGGAGCCTTCTTACAAGGCTAAACTGATTCTGTTTAAAGGTGTGCCCTTTATTCTAAAGGGTTGCTCTTTCTATTTTTTGAGAGATATTAAAATATTCTTAATTTTTTTCTGGTGGAATGAGGCTAAGAGGTAGAAGTTCAAAAAAGATATTTATGTGGCAAAATAAAAAGCGAGTGACCTTTCATTGTTACCATTTTTTGATAAAATTGATTGGACTTCTCTATGAAGGCTTGGGACCAACTGTCCATGTTGTCCTAAATCCTTTTTGCAGGGAGCATCTCATGCACCATGGCACATGATAACAGGTCCATATCCTGACCCTGCTGGCTGGCGAGCCAGGTGCTGCCCGGCGCACACAGACAGACAAGCTCAGGGAGTCCTCCCATGCCCCTCCCGTGCTTGTTGCTACCATGATTCCTGTTTGACAGATAGGGAGACTGAGACTGAGCACAGCTATATGTGCCCCTGAGCTTGCATGGCCAGGGTGGGGCAGAGCTTCACCAGCAGGCTGGTCTGGGGGTCTCTTGAGGAGATGTCTGGGTGGGGGTTGGAAGGACAAATGGGAGGTAGCCAGGGGAGGAAGTCATGGGTAGAAGCAGCAGAGCAGTGTGAAGGCTGAGGGCACCTGATGACTCAGCATGACTTGTGACCATTTGGGAGTTGGCAAGAGCCTCTGGGTCCTTCAGGTGAGCTTGGAAGTCCTCTTGGTTCCCAGTTATCTCTTCCACCCTGAGTTGACCAGAGCCAGCTCCTGGGGTCTGGGCAGATGTGAGTTTGGGCCCTGTCCAGTCTTCCTCAGGGTTGTCCATCCAGAAAGGCTGAGGCTCAGAGCAAAGGCAAAGAAGGCCCTCCTTGTTGGGTTTTTGACCTGCCTGTATAAATCCCCTGGAAAAATCCAAGTGGATCTGCTTTCCAGGCATTTCTGGTTTGCTTCCAGGCATCATTTGCTTGGGACATCTCAAAAACCAAAGAGAAAACAAACAAAAACAAGAGCAACCAATAAAAAAACCAAAGAAATAGCAACTTGGTTCCTGGGTCCAGGTGCATGAAAGAATGGCTGGCAGAGGCTCCATCTCCAATGTTGGGATGGCTCAGCTCAGCCAAAGCTGTGGGCAGTTTAGCAAAGAAAGACCCTGACTCTCCATCTGTGTTTGCTGGGCTGGTTATTCAAGGGCCAGATCATCGGTGTCTACCACATGGGCACAGCCACTGTCTGTTTTCAAAAGACCTTGAATTTTTGGCAGCAATTCTCAACCCTAGCTGCATATTTGAATCGCCCGTGGAGTTATTAAAACCTACCCATGATAGAGCGCCACGTTAAGACCAATGAAGTCAGAATTGGCAGTGAGGCCTGGATAACAGTGCTTTTGCAAAGGGGAATCTGGTGCAGAGCCAGGCTTGGGGACTGCTGGTTCAGAAGTGCAGATACAGAGTTCTATGTCCAGCTAATGACCCAGCTTTCCCTAGCTTGTAAGCTTCCTGGGGCTGCTGTAACAAAGTACCACTGACTGGGTAGCTTCAAACAACAGAAAGTTATTGTCTCACAGGTCTGGAGTCCAGAAGTTCAAAGTCAAGTTGTCAGTCACACTCCCTCTGGAACCTGCCGGGTTCTGGCAATGGATGGTAACCCATGATGTTCCTTGACTTGTGACAACTCTGGCTCTGCCTCTGTCACATGGCTGTCTTCTCTCTGTGTCCAAATTCTGCCTTTCTTAGAAGGACACCTGTCATATTGGAATAGGACCTTCCTTAATCCAGTTTGGTCTCATCTTAACAAATCACATCTTCAAAGACCCTATTTCCAAATAGGATTGCACTCATGGAACCAGGGGTCAGGACTCGAACATCTTTTTTGGGGACACAACTCAACCCAAAACACCCAGCCTCCCCCAACCTCCCCCAAGTTCCCCCCAGGCTTCCAGACGTGCCTCATCTCCAGCCTTCTGGGGAGGCTGCCCTGTAACAAGAACTTTGGTTGGTCGTGGGTTCTCAGCCTTGGCTGCTCCTGGCAGTCATGGGGGGGGGGTCTTAGTTTACGAGGACTGCTGTAACAAATATTCACAAGCCGGGTGGCTTAACACAGCAGAAATTGATTGCCTCACAGTTCTGGAGGCCAGAAATCCAAAATCCCAGTGTCGGCAGGGCTGGTTCCTCGTGGAGGCTCTGAAGGAGAGCTCATTCCACGCCTCTTCCAGCTTCTGGAGGCTGCCGGCAATCCGTGGCATTCCTTGGCTTGTAGGCACCCCACGACAATCTCTGCCTCTGGCTTCCCATGGCCTTCTCTCCTGTTCTGCCACTTATGAGGACACTGGACATTGGGTTTGGGACCTGCCCTAATCTAGGATGGTCTCATCTGGAGACCCCTGCCTTTATTGCATCTGCGAAGACCCTTATTCCAAAGAAGTTCCCATTCTGAGGTTCTGGGTAGACATAGCTTTGTGGGGACACCATCTAACTCATTACACCTGGAGAGGTTTGAAAAATCCAGCTGTACCCCAGGTTAGCTGCACTGGATTCCCTGGAACTGGGACCCAGGCATGGGAAGCTTACCCAAGGGATTCCAGTGTGCTGGCAGCTTGCGGAGCACTGCGGTGAGGACAAAGGGATGCTCTGTGCTTTCAGGCAACTTTTATATAATGAAAAATCCAAATTAAGAAAGGCTTGGTGGAGACCCACCTGGTGGAAGCTTTCTGTGTGACTCCTGCCCACCTTTCTAGTCTTGCCTGGTGCATACAGACTGGGGCGGGGGATGTCTCTTTTTTCGGTAAATGACACCTCATGAAAGAGCAGTCGTGGGCACCCTCTGCTCTGGCTTAGGCTGTAATGTGTTATTTCTGGCATTTCTACACCTGGACAGCCTCGGACTAGACCTGGGGATGCTTGCTGTAACTGGGCAGTGCTGCTTTGTAACCTGAACCTCGGGGGCTCACGGGCAGGCGGGAACAAAGGCTTTCTTCAGTCCTACGTCCTAACGGTTTTCTCATGAGACGCCATGAAGTCAGTTTTGTTGGGCTTGCAGGCTGGGTTTTCAAAGGAGCGCTTTCGATCCACAAAAGGGTTATTCAGCGCTGCCTTCCGTCTTAATTAATTGCAGACCCTCTGGATGGCGGGCACTGTGGGTCTGGGGAGCACCGTCTGGTTTCCATTCTGCCCACGGGCTGCGCCCCAGAGTCCCACGACTCTGCTCAGACCCCAGCTGGCTCCTCGCGGGCTGGGCATCGCAGCAAAGCCAAGCCCCAGACATCGGCTTGGGGGTGGTTTCCAAGGCTGCTGGCCTCAAGCATTCGGTTCTGGGCCTGGTTCCCTTTCAGGGAAAGGGGACGAGAGCCTGGCAGATGTCAGTGCGGTCAAGTCCTCGCACGGGGACGTGCCGGCTTCTGGGCTCCATGTCTAAAGGCAGGACAGAAGAGTGGCGAAGAGCCCAGACCTGGAACCAGCTTTGCCAGATCCCAGCGGTGGGGCCTGGGCAGTTTCTCAGCCTCTCTGTGCCTTACTTTCCCCACCTGTAACGCAGTTAGGACAACAGCACCCGTCTCAGGGGGTGGCCGCGGGTGACGTGGTGAGCTCAAGCGCCCAGGAAACGCTCATTGTCATGACTGCCACCTCAGTTCTCTGTGAAGCGTCTCATTTAAGAAGCAGTTGGCTCAGTGATGATCAATGTAAAGGAAATTCCACTCTTTATTTGTGCCTCTGGAAAGACATTAAAGGGCTCCAATTTATAACTCCCAGCCACTCTTCTCATTTCTCCTTCTCCCTGGCTTTCCAATTTTCTCACACTCTCTGATCGCTTTCTTCTTTTGACCTCTTTCCAAGGCCTCCCTCTGGCCCTACCCTAGACTCTTCCTCTTTTGTACTTGCCAATTCCCCTTGATCTCCAAACTCAAATGTCTCTCAAAATGGAGACATCACAGAAGCTTCCTGAGAGGGTGTGGGGAGGGGAGAAATTGGATGTGTGAAGCCAGATTTTTCCAGGGTGGGCCATGGATCGGAAGGGGCTGAGATTACAAATGGGTTAATAATTATGATGCTGTGATGACTAAGTGGTGAAGCTGGATTTGAACACAAGTCTACCTGACACCAAAGTCCAAGCACTCTCTTCTTCGTGAGTGGCAATAGGTCTGAAGAATGTGTGTGACTTCCCTTGGAACCAGGTCAGCAATGAGGCACAGTGTTCGGGGGTGTTACTGTCCCCTGTCTTGGCTAAAGACCTGAGGATGATTGCACAGTTGGACTGGACCTTTCGGAGAGTGTGTGTGTGAATCTAGAGCCATTTTTGCAGAATAGGGGCAATATGATTTCTTGCTTTCTGTGATTTGCCTTTCACCACGGTCACCCAAAAATATTTACTTACTTACATGCAACAAAAATGCCTTTATGGGTGTTGAGCAATTTGAGGGAATAAGGGGAACAATTTTTTTTTCCTGCTCTCATAGACTGGCTGGGAAATAAGACAAAAGTTCAAGAAGGCCCCATAGTGTCCAATACTCATTACAGGCAACGGCTTCTCCACCTTGGAAGGCCGGCCAATCAGCGAGGGCTAGAAAGGTCAGAAACATTTTGTGGATGAGGGACACTGGAGCTGGGCTCTGAAGGGCGAGGGAAGGCGTGGGGTGGGGACTGGGCATGGTGGTGGCAAAGGTTTTGAAGGTTTCGGTGTGTAAGCAGTTATAGTGAACGCATCCATCTGCAACAGACACGCAAATATCCGGGTCAGTGCAAAAGGGGCCCATCAAGTAGTCCCTCAATTTCATTTGAGCCAGCGCTACAATTAGCAATCCATGTGCATATGGAAGCAACGGGTATTTGCCCTCTGCTCCAAACTCAGAGAGAAGGCACATCCTGTAACGGGCTTTGCATGCCTGGGATTCTGAGAATAAATGGGTGAGGCTCTGGGCAGTTATTTGGCAGCTATGGAGCAAGACCGACCAAGCCAGAGCTTGCAAGAAGGTAACAAAGGTAGGCGGTGCCCGCATTCTCCCCTCACAGCAGCTCTTCCCCAAGCACAGATGCCCCAGGAGCTGTACTCTCAGCTCTGTCCTGGCAAGAGCTGATAGCACCCCCTCTGAGCCCCCTGGAACCTTAGGAGCTGGGGAGAAGCCCAGTACCCAGCCTGTGTTCTTAGCATGGAGGGCACAGCCGTGACCGAGACAATTCCATGCTCATAGACTATGCCAGCGGTTCTCAAACTTTAGCTACATCAGAGTCACCTGGAGGCCTGGGCCCCACCCCCAGAGTTTCTGACCCAGTAGGCCTGAGAATTTGCATTTCTAGCCAGCTCCCAGGTGATGTTGAAACCACGTGTTTGGGTAGATAACTTTGAGGACCGTATGATGGGGTCTCCCACTTTGTACACATACACACCCACGTTTGAGAACCACTGACCTCTCAAGTGGGGTGCGCGCTGACCTACAGCTCCCCAAACCCTTGAGCTGGAGCTCTGGGGGCGGGTCTCGGGCTGGTATCTTTAACAAGCACGGGGGGGGGGTGGTTCTTAAACTGGGTGTGTTTGAGAGACACCAGCCAAATGAGAGGGCTGGGTGGGGCCTCCTGCCGCACTGGGGAGAAGCATCTGTTCCCCCTTTGTGGACCCTGATTCTCTCCTACTCCCCACCCCAAAGCCCGGCCATGGCAGCAGCTACCAACGTGGGACAAATAAGTGCCCAATTGTCTACAGTGCTGTGCTTGGCACCAGACAAGCTGCCCACACTATTTACATTCTCAACTGATCAAACACCCAGCAGTTGTCAAAAAATTTCAACCTTGGCTGCAGCTTGACCGGGCTGGTCCTGGACCTTACAGTACCCACCCACCCCAGCACCTTCCCTCCCACCCCCGCTTTAGCTGCTATTGACGGTTTCGCTGCTGGGAGCCTCTGGACAGCCTGTCTGCAACATTTTGGTTCTTTGCCTCAGATCTCCCAAGAAAGCAGAGGTGCTATCCAAATGTTAATGATGTGCAGATGCGGGTGTAAATATGTGCTCCCGAATTCACAGTCCTCTAAGGCTGATGCAACCCGCCCGCATGGGCGCATGCCGCCCCACCCCCACTCAGGCCACTGACTTGCTGAACGCGGGCGGCTTGCAAAACAGTGTGCAGCTTATTCGGGACCTTGCGTCCGAAGCAAAAATGTTCCAGCCCCACCCCATGCAATCCTGTGACTAGCAGTCGGGGAGATTCCCCGAGGAAGTCCCAGAAGCTAAAGGGGACTTTAAGAGGTCAGAGGGCAGGGGAAGCAGGGAAAGGGCAGCTCTTGCTGCCAGGTCATGTTTGGAGGCAGTGACAACTGTAGACTGCAGGGGAAGAGCGAGCCCGGCTCATCTTGAGCTCGTGCTTAGTTCATCCTGCAGCAGAATGAGGTGGGGGCGGGAGTGAGAGCTCAGGACAGGGGACCAGGCGCCAGCCAGGCTGCCCCCACACCGGTGGAACCTCTCAGTTTCTGAATCTGTGAAACGGGAGGGAGAAGGGCTTTTCCTGCTGCCCCGGGAGGGAGAGCTGCGAGGTCCACGCTCATGAAGCAGCCTCCCAGCGATTCCCAAGGCCAGCAGCCTGGCCTTGCCCAGTGGCGGGGTAGGGCGCCCTCCCAGCCTGGTGGAGGATTGCGAATGGAGAGGCGGGAGGTCTGGAAGCGCGGCGGTAGTTCAAGGCTGGGGAAAGCTTTGAGCTGATCACGGGTCTCTGCAGATATCCTGAAGACAGAGGGTGACCGGCGGGAGCATCTCCCTCTCATTATTATCATTATTGCCTTTGCGGGGCTTGCCATGGGGTTCCCAACAATGGCATGGGGATAGAAGGTGGGCATCCCCGCGCCAGTGGGGCAAGCTTGTCCCAACAGCCTCCTTCCCACGCTAACCCACCCACCTACCTCCCTACCAAGGGGCTGGGCCGCGGCGGGCTGAGGAGGAGTGCGGGGGGCGGTGGCTGCCAGGGCCGGGGCCCGGGATGTGCGCGGGGAGGCGGGCGGCCTGGGCCGGGCAGCGGGATTTGGAGTCGGAAGCTTTAACAGATGGATTCTGTGGCTAAATTCCTTTGAGTTTCAGTGTCTTTATTGAAAACGTGGCAAAGTATCCGACGTGCCAGCCTGGCAGTTATGGAGTTCTAGTAACCGGTGAACCAGCCACCTCCTCTCTGCAAAAAGGCTTTCAATCAGTTTAGTTACCATAAGGTGTGACTGGCTAAGATTTTGATGGATGCAGAGGAGCAGCCACTTCCTCTGCGACTCCGAATCTGCTGGTTGCTCACGTTTGGGTGGTTGGCAGCCTTGGGGGGCGGGGCGGGGGGCCCTGGGAGCTTTGAAGTCTGATTAGGGCAGGGTTCTTGCATTTTGGGTGCCCTCTTTGGTGAAACCCATGGACCCCTTCTTAGGATAATGCTTTTAGCATGAAGTAAAATACTCCAGATTACAAAGGTGATCAGTTAGATTGATAGGGTTATCATTTTTAAAAAAAAGTGCTCTTCTTTTTAATGCATTTTGTAATAAGATTGGTCAACAGTTCTGACAACTACTCGAATTTCAAAATAGTGATGTACGTAAATGTTACTATGAGATTTCTGGAACAAATGACATGTTATCTGAAAGAACCTAAGAATTCTAGGGTGACCAGGTCTCCAGCACTGACTGTGCTGCTGCGGTTTGTTGTGATTATTCATGATGGAAGGAAAGACAAGTTTTCAGTTAGAGATTAGTGAGAGGAAAAATGTCATTGTTTTCCTATCCAACTTCATGGACTCCCTGAATTCTCTCCACAGAGACGCTTTGGGGGTCTGTGGACTCTTGATTAAGATCTCCTGAAGTACAGCTTCCCTAAGAGGAATGCCTGCCTGTCTTCCCGTAACTGTGCTTTTCCTCCCCCCGCCCCTTTCCTTCTTTCCTCTTTCCTTCTCTCTCTCCCGTTCTTAGATCTATGTTCACCACTATGTACCCAGCCCAGAGACGGCCCCTGGCACACAATAGCCCTTAGTAAATATTTATGGAAGTAATGAATGAATTCCTTCAAGCACAGGCATGTGGGAACTTCCTATTTTGGGCACAGACCTCTGTAAGGCATTGATAAAAAAAGAACTCCACCTCAAACTCCATCTCGAGAAAGCTTCATTTGGCCAGGAGAACATACTGCCCACATATGGAACAGTTTTGTGCTGTGTTTTGTTGCCAGGTGAGCGGCGTGGGCCCAAAGCGCTTCAGGATGTACCTCGCTTCAGGGATGCTGCTTCAGCTTGGCCCTGGAGGGAGAATCCCCCACTCTGGGCTCTGCCTGGAGATGGCCGGCCCTCTCAAGACCCTCTCTTGGCAACCGGCCCCCGACACTGGGTCCTCTTTCCACATATGCATCCAAGTTTCCCTGCCCGGAGTCCCCACCAATGTTGGTGTTTCCACTCAGTAAAGTTTTGGGCTCACAAACATATACACGAGCCAGGGTTTGTTTTCACTTTAGTTAATTAATCATGCTTTCCTAGCATCCAGGACAAATCTTGAGAGTTCATGGGTTTCCACATTAAAACTTGCCCATCCTGAAAGGAATTTTTCCACATCAGGACCTCGTCACAACATACTGCTTTCTTCTTCTCGCATGAAACTCCAGGACTTTCTGTTGCTTTTTGGATGGCCCTCTCCTAAGGCCCTCTCCTAAGGCTTCATTAGGCAAGGAGTGCTCTGACTTGTCACTGCTGCCATGGACCCCGATGGGTTCTGCTGTGGAATGTGGCTAAGCAACAGACTGGGCAGTTAACAGGCGTTTCTGGTCCATGGTGGGGCGGGGTGGTTCTGGGATCTTGGCATGTATTTTAAGAGCAAATACGGGCCTGCTCTCAAGGAGCTTACAGGGTGGAGGCAGGAGAAAAACACATTGCTGAAGGGAAGGAGGTTATGTCTCTGTACAGCCTCCTTTAAGCTTCCATTGAGAGTGGTTGTTATAGACAGGAGCCTGATTTTTCTAAGGGAAGAAGTCAATCTTTATTTTTATATCAAATCTCCAGAATTTTAAATGTTGGTGGCTAAGCCAACACTTAAAACATTCTTCTTTTTGGTGGGCAAACAAAATATGTCTATGCCCCAGTTTTGAACTGCGAGTTCTCCTGCCTTCAAATTCACTATAATGGGAATGTTGGTACCATGGGTGAGAATCAACAGCTATCATATGCAAAAGTGGTTTTAAAGAGGTGAGAGCACTTCGAAAATGAACAAGATTACCCCGTTTGTCAGCTACGGCATTTGGCTATGTATTGGCAGATGATGATTAGTTGTTTGAATAGGCTGCTTCAGTCTTGAACAACTACTTGATGTTCACCACGAATGTTTGTAGCACTTATTTCTCACTATATTACAAGATCCTTGAGGGTGAATTTAATACAGACCAAAATCTGTATTAGTTTCCTATTGCTGCTATAACAAATTATCATAAATTTAGTGGCTTAAAACAACATGAATATATTATCCTATGGTTGTGGAGGTAAGAAGTCCGAAGTGGGTTACAGTCGGCTAAAATTAAGGTGTCAAGCACTGTGTTCCTTTCTGGAAGCTTTGGGGGAGAATCCTTTTCTTTGCCCTTGCCAGCTTCTGGAGGCCACCTGCATTCCTTGGCTCATGGTCCCTTCCAGCCAGCAGTGAAGCTTCTTCCAACTTCTCTCTGACTCTTATAAGGAGCTTCATGATTACATTGGACCCATGCAGAAAACTGGGGATCATCTCCCCATCTCAAGGTCCTACCTTTTGTCACATCTACAAAGTCCTTTTTTTCGCTATGTAAGGTAACATATTCACAGACTGTGGGTATTAGGATGTGGCCATCTTTGGGGGACCTTTATTTTGCCTACCACAGTATTTATTGTGAAACTTCATATTCTGTGAACACATTTTATAAACTTGGATGCTAGGCCCTGGTCCATCTCCAGGTTCTAGAGGTTGCCTGTATCCCTTGACTCATGGCCCTGTCCAGGGATTGCATTACTCTGACCTCTGCTTTCCCCATCACACCTTTGTTGCTTTTCCAGGGGGAAGCATGGCAACTGAAGCGTGGTTAGTGCTTGCGGGGTGGAGGCAGTGGAGTAGAGGAGTGAAGGGTCTGGGGTTGGCATCCCAGCTCCAAGCCCACCTGCTGTATGAACTTGGTGAGTTCAATGACGTCTTTGTGACTCAATTCCACATCTGAAAAAAGGGAATAATAAGAGAGTCTGCCTCACAGGTCCAGATGTAGAATGAGTTAATGTATACAAAGTGCTTATAGCCGGTTCCTAGCACATGGTTAGGTTGACCAGCTGTCCCGGTTTGTCTGAGCTGCCCCGAAGGGGACCAAGGGGTTCCTTGGATACAGGACTTTCAGTTTTATAACTGGAACAGTCCCAGGAAAATCAGGAGAAGTTGGCCACCTGTTAAGAAGTTGGCCTCAGGAAGCATTAGCTACCATTTAGGTCTTTCTGGATTTGAGAAGATTTCCTAATTGCTGAAGTATGTGTGCTGTGGGAAAGTTGAGGGTGATGCTGAGATGCTGAAGGGCAGGAGACCCCAAGCCTGACCTTCAAGGGGACATTGAACCCAGTGGGATTTTGATTTTCTTAGCAATTAACTTAAAAGGGTGCCTACCCTTTAAGACCTTAGGAAAAGCTGAGAAAGGGAAGACATAAAGCCATACACCTCAGAAGCTCTGGCAAGAAGAGTGGATTGGAATCGAAAGGGGAGCCACCTTCACTGAGCCCCGCTTCACAATGGGCTTCCCAGTCGTATAATGACCACTGATGGTGCCTGCTAGGAATTCTGGAGCTCAGATACTTTGTTTTAACAGTTGGTTGGTGACTAGAATTTTTTTTTTTAAAACATTTTGGGATCTCTTTGTAAGTGTGTTATAAAATAAGAATTCTATTCTCTGAGCTGATATCTCACTGGACTCGTTGCACTTTATAAATCACCAGGGACTATTAGCTGGTGCTGAATGCTAGAAGAGTCAATAATCTAATCTCTGCTTCTGGGTATATCCTGCTCATATTCCTGAGCATATCCAGACCAGACTCATCAAAATTAAGAATTTTCTTGGGCACAAACCTTGCTCATAACTTTTGCATATGGGACCAGGAAGTCTCATGGATGCAAAGAGGCACAGATTGGAAACTATTGGAACCCCTCTTTTCACACTTTTCAATTGACTGTATAATTTAATTGTTGCATTTGGAATTAATTTCATGTACTTATCTCTTCAGGAAATAAATGAATACCCATCGCTTTC
>PVKH010032560.1:0-12148 GCA_004027955.1 Chaetophractus vellerosus | reverse complement strand
GAAAACAGGTGATTATCTTTTAAGTGTAGTGACAAAGTTGTCTCCAGAGCACTATGGGAGTAATGGAAGAAGACACCTAACAGTGGCTAGGAGGGGAGAGAGAAGAGGTGAGCAGAAGCATGCCAAAAAAAAGGCAAAGGATTAAAGTAAAAGGTAATATGTAAGCAAAGAAAGCCTGGAGGTGAGAAAAAGCATGACTAATATACTAGGAAAAAAAGAAGCTTAGCGTTAATGGTACTACAATCAGAACCTCCATGTAGAGATCATGGAATTTTATCTTGACACAGAAAGGTCTAAATTGCAGGTCTGCAAAATCAAATCCCCAAATATAAGGTCATTTCCAAATTCTCATACAAGAAGTCATTTTACTACACAAAAAATTTCTTCATCAGAAACCCTTTGCAGTCTTTAAGTGTTTCACAGCCTACTTAATAGGAGATTGGGAGATTTTACTTTGCTCTCCCTACCCACCCCCATGACCCCTCACAAATTTAAAGTTAGACCTGATTTAGAAATGGATGACCTATTACCATAACAGGTGAGTAATCATGCTAATATTTAAATTATAAATCCTCCCCTTCTGTGGAATCCACCCACCCACTCCCAAAATCACAGACAGAAGTCAAGGCCTATGACACTTCTGCATATGGAAGACAGGCCCAGAGAGAAAATGCCTGGAATTCGAATATCATCATCAATATCCCTTCTAGAAGGCAGAGGTAAGTAAGCAGAGAGAATGTAACAGTAGTGGTGGTATGAGTCTTAAACTGCCTTAGTATATTAACAATTTAAAAACACATATTGCCAAGAACTATTAAAGTTACTTGACCTAAAAAATAATAACACATCTCTAGGAACCATCTACCCATGGCTGTTCAGTTATAGGGACAAGCATACCTCACTTCATACACCAGCTAGATCATAAAATTGGGAATAAACTAAAATCCTATCAATTTAAACATATTTTTATGTTTGAATAAATGTATGGATGAAATGCTCTTGCCTTTGTTCCAGCAGAACGTCCCTGTTCTAACTCTGTGCCTTGGCCCTCTGTAAAGAAGTTTACAATCAACAAATGAACTCTAAATGAATTAAGGAGGTTGGAATTTAAACGAATCCTACAGCAGTAACGTCTTAGATATAAGTGTTTTTGCAAATGTTTTCGTTTTGGTGCACGAATGTCAATGATTGTTAGTTCTAAAAGTGACTTGGGGGAGGTCCTGTTTCCCGGGGCCTCCTGGTGAAAGCGAAATGGCCCATGTGCAGAGAGGTGTGGCCGGCGCGGAGAGGTGACACAACAAAGAGAGAGAAAGAGGAGAGACAATGAGAAATACAACAAACCAGGGAGCTGAGGTGGCTCAAGCAATTGGGTGCCTCTCCCCCACATCAGAGGTCCCAGGATTGGTTCCCGGTGTCTCCTAAAGAGAATACGAGAAGAGAAGACAAGCAGACACAGAGAGCAACAGCGAATGGACACAGGAAACAAGACAACAAGCGCAAAAACAATAAGGGGGGAGGGAATAAATATATAAAATAAATCTTAAAAAAAAAAAAAAGTGACTTGGGATTTTTATCCTCCTATATTGGGCCCAACATAAAAAACTGGGAAAGATTGACACACAACACTTTAGACACTTCATGAAATTTCAGCAAATAAACAAAACCTCTATTTTATACCTCTTGCCACATAGTTAACCAAGTGTTTCATAAGTATCCTTCCATAGGTAGCCTTCAGGATGTCAGAAAATGAAAGAGAGGATACTTGTACAGTGGCAGCTAACAATCACTCCCAATTTTTAAAGTGCCACATGCTTTATAAACTGCTCATTTAATCTTTCCATTCTCCCTAAATGCATGTTACAACATCTGCCAATTGTCATTCTCAACTCCTGATGAGGAAACTAAAGCTCAGTGGTTAAGCGACCTGCCCAAGGGTGGTCACGTCAC
Source organism: Chaetophractus vellerosus (assembly GCA_004027955.1). Taxonomy (NCBI): domain Eukaryota; kingdom Metazoa; phylum Chordata; class Mammalia; order Cingulata; family Chlamyphoridae; genus Chaetophractus; species Chaetophractus vellerosus. The sequence continues at coordinate 10,201 of PVKH010032560.1, read as the reverse complement.
ACAGTTGATTTGTGGCAGAGCTGGAAGTAGAGGAAGAAGAAGTGGGGGAAGGGGAGGAGCAGAAGGTGGTGCTTAAGGAAATCCTATTTGGCTTTCTTCTCCAATTGCCAGTTACCACCTCCACCTTCTACCTTCAGGGCCACAGCCCATCCCTGACCCCATTCTTCTCCCTTATAATTCCAAATAACAAAACTGGGAAGAGGCGTGGGATTTAAAGTAGGTCAAAAGAAATGTTCTCAGGAAAGTTTTCAGTTTTTCATTCCTTTGTCCTCATAGGAGAGAGAGATATGGAAGAAACCTGGAAGAGTGCTTTTAATTTGCCAAAAAGCCTCAGGACTGAGAACTACGGTATTATCTCATTACACACTGCCCATAAAAAGGAAAATGTATGGTAGGATTAAATGTATAGCAGGATTAAAGAGAGAAAGATGGCAACTGTACAGAATAGCTTCTTGCATAAAAGGGCATATGAAAATAATTACTACAGTAGACATGGTGGGATTATGGGTGACTTCCTTTTCAAAAATTTACATTAGCACCAAAATGACAGGGAAAAAAGGAGAAAAATCATAAAATCATCTTAGTATATGCAGAAAAGGTATTAAAGCAAATTCAACAACCGTTCACGTTAAAAATTTTTTCAGAAAACTATAACTAGAAGGGAGGAACTTCCCTCATCTACAAAAGCGACAGCAATTATCATACTCAGCAGTAAAATAATGCAAAAACTCCACCACCACCATCCTCCTCACCACTATCATATCTTCTATTCAGCATTGTACTAGTAGTTCTTACCAGACCAATAAAGCAAGAAAAATAAGATGCATAAATGTTGAAAAGGAAGGGAAAGAAAATCTCAAGAATCTATTGACTAGTTCTACTTCTGGGTTAAATATAGTAGAGGCCATGACAGCCTGATATATCCACTTCAACAACTAGAAAAAGCCAAGATAAATTACAAAATCACATTTTCAAAGACACTGGAGAGTCATGGAAGCAATGAAGATGGGAAGAACTGGAATTCAGAGAGGGGAGAGCCTTTTGAGGTAAGCTGAGGAGCATCAGCTGTTTTCTTCTCTGGGGGTGTATGCCAATTCTGGATGCTGATTAAAGATCACAGGACGCAGGCAGAGGAACTCTATTGGGGGAGGAGAAATCAGAGGCTTTGGTGTTCACATGAGGTTACTGTGAAAAATTAAAGCCCTAAGAGACCCCAAACAGGCAGTTGGTCCCATCCCACCCCCTCGGAGATTTTCTGACATAAAGTGACATATTTACCAGAATGGCTAAAATGAAAAGATGGGAAATATCAAGTGTTAGAAAAACTCTCATACATTGCTGGTGGGAATACAACTTAGTATAAGTACTTTCAAAAACTGGCAATCTACTAAAGCTGACAATATCCCAATTCTAGTATTAGATATATACCCCAAATAAATGCATGTATATTTTCATAGGACTACTATTCATAATAGCCCAAACTGGAAACCATCAAATGCCCATCAACAGTGAACTGATAAATAAATTGTGGTATAGTCACACAATGAAATACTATACAGCAGCGAAAATGAATATAGAACAAAGCACAACAATGAGTATGAATCTCACTAACATAAGGCTGAGTGAAGGGAGGTAGACACAAAAGAGTAAATACCGTATCTTTTCATTTATATAAAGTATAAAAATAAGTAAAATCAATCTATGCCATTATGTCAAAAGAGTGGTTACCCTTGTGGGGGAGATTTGGTGATTAGCAGGGAGCATGAGGAGGGCTTCTGGGCTACATATTCTGTCTTATGCTAGTTATACAGGTATGTTCAGTTTGTGAAAATTCATCAAGCTGAATACTTATATTTCAAGAAAGAATTTTTGAAAATATTACAAAACATAGTAAAATAAAATGGGGAAGGAGATATATTAATTACTCCAGGCTATAAATCTCAACCACCAAAAGACATCCCAGAAATAGTACCATTCAGATACTGGGAAGTACCCATACCAAACAGGTGCTAAACTAAGACAGCTCACTAAGAAAGAACAGTCCAATTAACGTAATTATCTAAACCTTCTCAAGTGTGTCCTGAAACAATTATTTCTCTTGATGATATCTTGGCCACTAGATATAGGAGGCCCATTTAGGTATGGTATGAGTCAAAATAACCAAGTTAATAATAAAGCATGTTAAACCTTTTAACGCAAGACTATACTCGTTACGTATGATTTGAAAACTAGCTTTCAGTAATTACTTACTTTGGACCACAGTTAATACTTAAAAATAAAACATAATTCTCCCAGCAACCAATTAAGAGTGGCAAGCACTAAATGTAACCCAAATAAATGTGAAATAATTAGAACTTGAATAAATTCTCCCCTCAACAATTCTTAACATTTATTTTTAACATTTATATCAAACAACTTCTAACCCAGGATTTGAAATACACAGGTTCTTGATTTTACAACAAAACAGAAAGAGTACTACGTCAAGTTAACATTTCTTCAAACTCAAATTAATTTTACAAATGGGTCACCTTCCTCATAGATGCCCCATAATCCCAAAACAGCAAGGGCAGCCCAAAGATTCCTATCACAGTCTCTGAAGATTATTTCAGATCACAGCCTAGAAAGGATTAGCAACCTGTAACCAATTCTATCAAAATACACCTCCAAAGAAAGCAAAACACAAACACATATTCTGTACAGAGTGGCATATCTCAACTTGACAGCTCAATTCCAATCATATATAGACCCTTATACAAACAGAAAAAGAATCTTGCCCATCTCAGATAATGCCGGTTCAGGAAACTTTATTACCCAAGGCTCTGAAGGCCTGGACCCATGCCTGGGCCAACCACCTGTACTCTACCTTAGTTGGTTACTCAGAGCACTCCAAGCTCACACTGACCTCTGGGCCACCTCCTTCCTATGTTCAATACTTATACACCCTCCCCTTTACCAATGATCCCTATGCAGCTCAATCCTGGATATTTCTTGACTTTTCTGGTCAAACTGGACTTCTGGGCCTCATTTAGTTTTGCCAATCAAGAGTCAGATGAAATGCTGACATTGTGATGTACAGTAAACAATGTGATGTACACTAAACTGACAGAGGCACCTAAAGTTGCTTAAGTCTTGAGCAGCATTCACAGGGTTTCTCCTATAGAATAGGCTTAAATAAACTAGACCAAGGCATAGTGCCTGGTATGTAGTAAGCACGCACAAATGTAACCTTATTATTATTACCATCATTATTATTAATGAGCCCTATGGGGGTGAGATGCAATAGACCACCTCAATAATCACCATGCTATTATTAGCATTCTTAACATACAGTCTTGAAAATTCCAGTTGCATACTATCATCTCCAGAGGTCAAAAACATTCATTGGACTAGCTGATAATAGGGTGTTACTTTGTAAGACCAACCATAAAAACAGGAAAATAATTACCCCTTTATAATTGTTATAAGGTAGCAAGTGTTTATAATCAGTGGTTCACAATAAGTGACATTCCACACCTCCCCCCACCCCCACCCAGCCCCAGGTGAGCATTTGGCAATGTCTGGAGACATTTTTTTTTTTAAGATTTATTTGTATTTATTTATATATGCCCCCCTTGCTGCTTGTTCTTGCTGTGTTCACTTGCTTTGCATTCCTCTGTGTCTGCTTGTCTCCCCCCGCCCCCCGCCTTGGCATCCTCCTGAGTCAGCTCACTGCGCGGCGGCCTGCCTGCTCTCGGCGGCCTGCCCTGCTCGCGGCAGCCCCCAGAACCGAACCCAGGGCCTCCCATGTGGCAAACCAGAGCCCTACCAATTGAGCCACAGCTGGTTCCCCTGGAGACATTTTTGATTTTCACAACTGAGTGGTACCATTGGCACCCTAGAGACCAGGGGTGTTGCTTAGCATCCTACAACACACGGGACCCGCCCCCTATCCCCAACAGAGAATTAACCAGCCCAAAATGTGAACAGTATAGGAGAATGAAAGAAACTGGTTCATCACCCAAAAATAATGACAAGAGTCACTGAAACCTATTCTATTAACTCAAAAATAAACCCCAGAGACAGCTGCATCAAAATACAAAAGCTATTATTATTAAACAACAATTTATATGTATTTTTTAAAAAAGTCTAAACCAGAAAAGCTTAAATGAAGTGAGTTAGAAAAGTGTGTTGAAGGAAAGAGAGGGGAGGTTCATAGGAACGTTGTCCTTGAGTAAGCAACCTGGTACACAAGTAAAGGGGTTGGAAGGAGCACAGCCAGTGCAACAGGAGAGACCTTTGCTCTCATTCAGTATCTTGCATAGCACAAACTCTTTATAGCAGGGGTTCTTAACCTTTTTTTGTTCCACAGACCCCTTTGCCAGTCAGGTAAAAACCACGGGCCCCTTACAAAGTCCACAGCTACTGTGTATTTTTTTTTCTTTTTGGTATTGTCTTTTCTTTTTCTTTTTTTTTTTCATTTATTGAAGTATATCAGTCATACAAAAACATACATAAACAATAAGTGTATAGTAATAGTTGTGAACTTATAAAACAAACATACATAACATCATTCAGGTTCTCATAGCTCACCCTACCACCAATACCTTGCACTGCTGTGAAACATTTTTACTAATGATTCAAGAGCACCCTCAAAATATTACTACTAACCCACCCCAACCCACCCTATTATTATTATTATTATATCATTTACACATGAACACACATAAACAATAAGTGTAGAGTAAAAGTTGTGAAATTACAAAGCAAACATGCATAACATCATACAGGGGTCCCATACATCAACCCACCACCACATTGCATTGTTGTGAGACATTTGTTACAAATCATGAAAGAATATTGTCAAAATCTTACTACTAATAATAGTCCTTATCTTACATTTGGTGTATTTTCCCCCAACCAACCCTATGATTATTTTTTAAATATATTTTTATGACAGAAATTGTAAACTTACAAAACAATCATGCACATGTGCAGAATTCCCATACAACATCCTTTTATCAACACACCACACTGTGGTGGAACATTTGTTACAGATTATGAGATATCATCATCTGATCATTACCAGTTCCACAGTGTACATTTGGCACATTTTTTCCATACTCCTCCATTATCAAAACAGTGCATCTTTGGCATAGATGCAAGAATATTACATTACTACTGTTAACCACACTCCACAGGTCACTCCAGTTGTATTTTTCCCATGTTTCTCCACATTCCCACCACCCTGCAATACTGATGTACACCTGCTCTAGCTCACAAAGGACACTCTTGCAGCTGTACCATCAACCACAATTCTCATTCACCTCTGGGTTTACAGTGTTATTCAGTCCCTAGATTATTCTCTAGCTTTATGTCAATTGGCATTTATACCCCTAGACTACACTTTTCAGTCACATTACCATTTATAAACCAGCTGTTATTATAATGTGTTACCATCAACTCTGTACATTTCCACACTTTTACAGTCAAGTTAATTAAAATTTGTACATAGATTAAACATCAGTAGTTCCTCTCGGCCCTCCTATCTCCTTTAAGAATCCACCACTAACCACGAGGTCTTGAAGATATTTTCCTACATTTTCTTCTAGAAGCTTTATGGTTCTTGCTTTATATTTAAGTTTTTTGTTCCATTTTTGAGTTAATGTTTGTATAAGGTGTGAGATAGGGGTCCTCTTTTTTATTTTTTTATTTTTTGGGGGGCTATGGATATCCAGTTCTCTCAGCACCATTTGCTGAATGAACTGTTCTCCTGAGCTGGGTGGGTTTGACAGGCTAGTCAAAAATCAATTGAACCTAGATGTGAAGGTCTGTTTCTGAACCATCAATTTGGTTCCATTGGTCTGTCTTTATGCCAGTACCATGCTGTTTTCACCACTGTACCTAGGTAATATAATTCAAAATCTGGACATGAGAGCCTTCCAACTTCGCTTTTCAAGATGTTTCTGGCTATTCAAGACCCGTTACCCTTCCAATTAAATTTGATAATCGTGCTTTCCATTTATTTAAAAAATGGTGGTGGGATTTTTATCAGGATTGCATTGAATCTGTTTATCAATCTGAGTAGAATTGACATCTTAATGATATTTAGTCTTCTAATCCATGAGCATGGAAGTTCTTTCAATTATTTAGGTATTTTTTTATTTCTTTTAACAATGAGTTGGAGTTTTCTGAATACAAGTGCTTTACATTGTTGGTTAAGTTTATTCCTAAATATTTGGGTTTTATCTGTCATTTTAAAATTTTCACCATTCTTTTGACACTTTTAGTTACTTTTACTGATATAATCTTCATTTCTAGACTCTCTTCCAAGCTTCCTTCTCCTGTCTTTTCTTTTCAGGCTGTAGCACACCCTTTAGTATTTCCTGCAAGGCCAGGCTCTTGGTTATAAATTCTCTCAGTTTCTGATTATCTGTGAATATTCTAAACTCGTACTGTGTATTACTTAATAGCTATATCACACCTGCACCAACACATCCCCACAAGAATAATGTTTTTTTTGAATTTCAGTTCAAGCTCACAGTCCCTTTGTTAAGAACCCTTGCATTATAGGGATTATCCCTGTCATGGAGCCAACTAGATAGATCTATCATTCCCAATTAAAGCTCATAAAGTTATTTGCTTAGGGTCACACAGGTATTAAATAGAAGAACTAGGAATCAATCCCAAGTCTTTAGACACCAAAGCACTATACTTTTCACCACTCCACCAAGTTAAAAGTTAATCTTCTGCCAATAATGAACAATCGAAAAAGGAAATCAAGAAAACAATTCCATTTACATAACCACCAAAGAATCAAATATCTAGGAATAAATTTAACCAGGGATATAAAGGACAAAGACACAAAAAACTACAAAACATTGCTAAAAGAAATCAAAGAAAAGCAAAATAAATGGAAGGACATTCCATCTGTATTTGTGAATTAGAAGATTAAATATTGTTAAGATGTCAATCCTACCAAAAGCAATGTATATATTCAAAGCAATCTCAAACAAAATCCCAACAGCTTTCTTTTCAGAAATGCAAAAGCCAATCATCGAATTTACATAGAAGAGTAAGTGGCCCTGAATAGCCAAAACCATCTTGGTAAAGAATGAAGTTGGAGGACTCACACTTTCTAATTTTAAACCTTTTTACAAAGGTACAGTAATCAAAACAACATGGTACTGGCTAAAGGACAGTCATATAGACCAACTGAATTGAATTGAGAATTCAGAAACAAACCCTCACATCTATGGCCAATTAATTTTTGACAAGGGTACCAAGTCCACTCAATGGGTAAAGAATTGTATCTTCAATAAATGATGCTGGGAAAAGTGTATATCCACATGCAAAAGAATGACCCCTACTCACAACATATATAAAAATTAACACAAAATGATGAAAGAACTAAATATAATTTCCAAACTCCTAAAAGAAAACAGGGAAGCAACTTCAGGACCCTGTATTAGGCAATGGTTTCTTGGACAGTACACCAAATGCATAAGCAATAAAAGAAAAAAAAATAGATAAATGGGACCTCCTCAAAATTAAAAACTTTTGTGGATCAAAGGACTTCACCAAGTAAATAAAAAGACATCCTATAGAAGAGGAGAAAATATTTGAAAACCATATATTTAATATGGGTTTAATATCCAGAAAATATAAAGAACAACAACAAAAAGGCAAACAACCCAATTAAAAATGGGTAAAAGACTCGAATAGACCTTTCTCCAAAGAGGATATGCAAATGGCCAAAAAGCACATGAAAAGATCCTCAACATCATTAGCCATTGGAGAAATACAAATCAAAACCACAATTTCGCACCCCCTAGTAAAACACAAAAAATAACAAGTGTTCAGAGGATGCAGAGAAATAGGAACCCTCATTTATTGTTGGTGGGAATGTAAAAAGGTGTAAACACTGTGGAAAACAGTTTAGCAGTTCCTCAGAAAGTTAAAAATAGAATTACCATATGATCCAACAACCCCACTCCTAGGTATATACCCAAAAGAGTTGGGAGTTTCAGTATGGGGTGATGGAAAAGATTTAGTAATAGATGGTGGTGATAGTAGCACAACATTGTAAATGTAATTAACACTGAATTTTATATTTGAAAGTGGTTAAAATGGGAAATTTTAGGTTGTATATATGTTTCAAGAATCCACATTTAAAAAAAAAAACAAAAACAAATTACCTGGATCCCACCATCCAGAGAATAACACATTCCTAATGTATTTGCTTCTAGAAAATTTCTCTATACAAACACCCTTTGTCCCATATAAATGATTACCAACTTATGTCCAACAACCACTCTGTACTGAGAGTACCCATTCCTCACAACACCAGCTTCACAGCCACCAAGTAGAATACCTTGAGGAGAAAGACAAGATACTGTTTTGGGGCACACAATTATCTATTCCCTTTTTCCTCACTCTCTGTCACCTGAATTTTGTAGGTATTATACAAAGTTGGGCCTTGTTCTCTGATCTAAAAACTTTAAGGGGATTTAAAATAAAAGCTAGGGAAGCAGATGTGGCTCAAGCAATTGGGCTCCCATCTACCATATAGGTCCAGGGTTCGATTCCTAGGGCCTCCTGGTGAAAAGCAAGCTGGGCCGTGCAGCAAACTGGCCTGCGTGGCCAGCTGGCCTGCGCAGGAATGCTGGCCCGCACAGAGAGCTGGCGCAGCAAGATGATGCAACAACAACAACAACAACAACAACAACAACAACAAAGAGACACAGAAGAGAGACAATAAGAGATGCTGACCAGGGAGCTGAGGTGGCACAAAAGATTGAATGCCTCTCTCCACTCCAGGAGGTCCCAGGATCGGTTCCCAGTTTCGCCCAAAGAGAAAACAAACAGACAGAAGAACACACAGAGAGCAGACAGCGAGCACAAAACAATGGGGGGGATAAATAAATAATAAATCTTTAAAGATAAATAAATAAAATAAAGGCTAAGGCAAGGTCTCAAATATCTCCATTCCTGAGTGGGATAAGGTGGGTATCCTTGCCCCTGGTGGACCCACAAAGAAGTTAAAGCCTGAGCAGAGTAAGGAGGCATACACTCAAGCAGCCCTGAGTGGGGTGTAAAATCACGAACAGAATAAAGAAGGCTCATGGGGAAGCTTGATATGGAGTGTCAGAGCCCGAGGACCACTTCAAAGGGTAGGGGGTAGCAGCAGCGCTAAGATACTGGTTACATTTAGGGGGATAGGTCATATAAGTATATCAAGGAAAATGAGAACCTGGGTTCTCAATGTTAGGAAAAGGAGTTAAAAATACAGAAGGGAAAAAGGCTAAAAAGAACCTTGGGACTCTCTCTGCCTAGAGGCGTCCACATCAAATCTTGGTGTGTATTTCTGTCCTTTTCTCCCATTTCTTAATAAATTCTTTTTACTGGCCTAACTGAAGAAAAAAAAAAAAGAACCTTGTGGTTTTGGATTGGAATTAAAAGTATCTGTGTGAACTTGTAGTTTTCAATATATATAGGAAGACACAGAAATAAACATGAATGTAAACGTGTCTAGATGTATATGAATGTATATTCATATACACAGAAACATATCATATACGTTTATATGTACACATGTATTTCTTAGCTCTGGCTATTAAGTAAGCCTGGAAGCAGTACCCTCTCTTTACCCCCAATAAGGAATGAGTATACCCTACCACCCACAACTTGGATTCTAAATTTTTTTTTTGCTATTAAATGGAAGCAGGGCTTCTTAGACAAATGGCTGATTCCAGGGCTGGAGCAAAGAAAGTATAAGATAAGCCCGCAACAGTTTGCTGTGCCAGAAAGAAAAAAAAAAGAGAGAGAGAGAAAAAGGGAAGAAGGGAGGAAGGGCTCAAAGAATGATGGGGACATAGTCAAAAGGATACAGGAGCCACTGCCCATATCTGGGACAATCTGAGCATCAAAATAAATTATAACAGTAATGGATTAATACCCTTTAAATAAACTAGGGACATTGTAAGTCCAAACTGATATATATAAAAAATTAAATACACTGAAAGTTTGATAAGGAACATTATATTCACATAGTTTTAAAGTATCTCCTCAGCGGGAGGGGATGTGGCACAGGCAGCTGGGCACCCACCTCCCACATGAGAGGTCCCAAGTTCGGGTTCCAGTGCCTCCTAAAGACAAACGGACAGTGAGCAAAAGCTGCAAGCAGACAGTGGGCAAAAACAAACAAGCAGGGAGCGGAAGTGGC
>PVKH010032559.1:0-12147 GCA_004027955.1 Chaetophractus vellerosus | reverse complement strand
CCTTCATCAGTCTTTCATTGGAGCAAACTCATCGAGGACCCTTCATCAGTCTTTCATCGGAGCCCCTGGCTTGCAGCCTGCCAGCAGAACCTGGACTTGTGTATCCCCACGGTCACGTGAGAGACTCTTATAAAATCTTATATTTTTAACAGAGATCTCGTGTTGATTCTGTTTCCCGAGAGAACCCTGACTAGAACAGGGGGTAAGACCACTGTCTACCGTGGGATGTGTTTTATTTCAAGATGCATCTGAAAAGGGAGTCAGCCCACATTTGTCATCCAAACATAGGAGGCAGGCTAACATCTAATGCCGAGAACAGGGTTTATTTATGTTCACAGGGAAAAACAGCAGGCCATATTCAGTGTCATATAAGTAATTTAAACAAAGTAAATATGTTTTTTAATCACTAATGTTTATTGAACCATTCATTATATTTCTAGTAAATATTCTTTGTTAGCAACATTTTGTCAATGAGAGACTGAGGCTTAGAAAAAGGAGACCTAATCCAAGATAAAATTATTAAGTGACCAAGTGTATTCATATACCATGTATTGAATGACACCTAACTTTGTGTTCTTGACACACTTGCCATCTGGCCTTATGATGGAAAATTATGAATATAGGGATGTGCTTGATTAATAATCAGACTGTTAGTGTAGGTAGTCATTAACAAGGAGATGGAAGTGGGAGAAGTGAAGAACTGGACATAAAAGGCAAGAGAGAGACTGAAAACAGGGATGGAGGAGAAAAACAGCCTCTGATGGATTTGTTTAGTGGACATGGTACCAAACCTCTGGATGGAAAAATGAGACAGAGATATGGGTCATGCCATGAATTGTTCCATTTGTTAACAGAGGACCTTGTTTTCTGTAGATAATTTATTATTACTGTATGCTTTCAAGGAGGGAGTAATATCATACCGATATGAAACTGGTTAAATGAGCCTAAAAATCGCAACAGAGCTCTGGGTTGTAGATAAACATTTGCAAAGAAAGACCAGTAAAAAACAGACTTAATGATCAATAATATGGTCCTAACTTAAGGAACAGTAGTTGTAAGAAGTTTACAAGAGAGAAATAGATCAGGCAGAAGAAACCCAAGAGTATTCTCCACACTTATTGCCAATCTTGCTTTCTTTTTCAACAATGTTCCCGTAATTTCTCTTCATAACTACACTCATATTTTCTTCACTCCCCTCAAACCATAGTCTCCCTCTTTCTCTTAGTTTGAACTTCTGGCCTTACATTAAAAAATACATTTTATTTATTTATTTATTTATTTTTTAAAGATTTATTTATTTTATTACATATCTCCCCTTCCCCCCACTGCGGCGACGTGCCGAGAGTGGTCACTGCGCCTGCGCGGCTTTCCCCGCTTGTGGGCGGTCTCTGCGTCCGTTCACGGCCGGCGCTTGCTTCAGTTCACGGGTGGCTGGCTGCGCTCCATCCGCAGGTGACCTGCCCTGCCCATGGCGGCTCTTGCCCTGTCCGTGGCAGCTTCTTGCCCTGCCCACGGCGGCTCCAGCCCGCCCATGGCGGCTTGCCATTCTCAAGGCGGTCTGCCCACTAGGAGAGGTCCCCGGGAATCGAACCCGGGGCCTCCCATGTGGTATGCCGGCACCCTATCCACTGGGCTATCGAGCCGGCCCCTTAAAAAATACATTTTAGACAGTAAAAATGTAATCATTCTATAATCTGCATATTTTCTCACAGCCAAAGCTAAATATCATTTGCTCTTCATATGAAAATACAATCCCTCCATTTATTTTCTTAATTATAGCCCTTTACACATTCTTAGTGCCTATTCCATCAGTTTTGCCCTTTTGTTTCTGTATTTTCAACCTCTTCCCCACTATGGTATCCTTCCCATTATCACAGATATGTCCTCTGGCATCTCTTATAACACACACACACACACGCAAAATATTGCTTGACCAGACATCATTATTCATCTTTCTTTAAACTTCTTTTCCAATATTTTTTTTCATTGCTTTTTTTGATTACCAGCCCTCTACCTGAGGTCATTGTACTCATGTTTTGGGATTTTCTCTAGTGAAAGATATGGGTGATAAACTCCTACAGTTTTTATTTTTCTAAAATTACCTTTATTTTCTATTCTTCTTGAAATTTAGTGTTTCAAGATATAGAATTCTAGGTGTACACCTATTTGTTCTATAGAACATTGAAGATAACATCCCACTTTTCTTCTGTCTTCAGGGGTTGGGTTCATATTTCAGCCCTTATTCCAATAATGTTCTTTACTATGTTCTCTGATTTTCCCTTTATCTCTTTTACACATTTTTCTTCACTTTTACTATAATACTTCCATAACTGAGTTTCTTTTTATATCTAAGTAAAGGTTGCTTTGAGGTTCTTGGGCTTGGGTATTTGTAGAAATTCAAAAACTCTGCAAATTTTGAGACAAATCTTCACTGAATAGGACTTTTTCTAGTTTTATTGGATAGATATGTATAATCACTCCATTATCTCCTTCTGAATTTTGCCATAAACCACCTTATTCTATCCTGTTTCTTAACCTCTTTAATGCTTTCTTTTTTATTTTGTCTTTTTCAGGTATATTCTGGAAAAATTATTTGGATTATTTTTTACTTTTCACTTCTCTCTTATTGTGTTTAAACTGTTATTTAATCGATTTGCTTATTTTCTTTAATTTCACTTCTTACTTACTTTTCATTGTAGGAGATTATTTTTCCATTTATGTTTTATTCTTAAAAATTATTGCTTTGGGCTTTAGACATTTGTGAAAAAAATCTTAATCAATGTATTTTGCTTCTTTTATATTGTCAGGCATGTCAACACTATTATAATACACCAGAAATTCAACTTCAAATCCCTATCAGCACTAACAATCCAATTAATTGGGCTAGAGGACTATAACACTTAGCATTCCTTTTCTCTACACAGGGCATCACATTGTATGTAGTGTATAACAAAGGGAGCTTGGTCCCAAGAAATTGACCAGTTAAGCTGTGCAATATGAGAAAATGTTTAAGGAAAATTACATTTCAGGTAAAATATGTCTTTCTTCTTTACTGTTTCAGAAAAAATAAAATCACAAATACATATTTAATAATCTTCCATGAACAATTATCTTAGGATTTCCTATAGACTCATCCCAAGTAGCATCATTCACATCCATGTTTGAAGCCTAGATCCCTTTCTCAGCAGCTGCAGCTAAGTAGTGTCACATATTGCTCTGAATCTTAGCATTTTGCATGATGCAAAATGGTAGGACACTGATAGATCATATAAGAAATAATAAATAATTATGCCATGCCCCAGTAATTTTTTTAAAAAGTATTCCTGTATAATTGTGACCACCAGGTCAGTTAAAACCTTGTTCCAAATTCCTTTATATTAAGCCAAGTATCCAAGAATTTTCCTTTTCGCAATTGTCTTCATTTGATAGTCTCACTTGCATCTTGTATCTCAAAATATTTAGAATATTATGAGATCTCCAGCCACAGACACTAGCAGAGAATTATTTTGGTTATAGTGATAGAATACTGACAGTAAAAGAAGAGAAAAAGGAAAGGGCTCTTTGAATTAAAAATCTCAAAAGGTGACAAGCAATCCCTATCAGCTGAATGAAGTCCATCAGGTGGAAATTTCAATCTTTTTGGTCACAACCTCTCATTTTATTGAATTTGATTTACACCTCTCTATTAATAAGAACATTCCTACCATCTTTTCAGTCTTAGTTGCAAACTCTTTGGACTTTTTCTCCACTTTCCAATATACTCCATTCTCAACTTTATTAAATTTGAGCAAAGTTCAATGCACGTTCCATTGCTACCACCACTTGGATTTGTAATTTGATGAAAATACTGTCCTCTCTAAAATATTTCTCAAGGCTGTCAAATATGCTCTTACTTTTCCTCATTCAAGAGAGGCAATTATTTTCCCAAATCTCATTAAAAATAGACTCAAAATATCTCACAAATTTTATTTGTTCTTTCCATAATGACTATTTCCAAGGACTACATTTCTCATGCTCCTTTATTAAAATTATATAATAAGTGGCTTTTTATCTCTGCCTCTTAAAGTCAGTTCAGTGAAACCAAGTGTTGGTGTTGGCACAACCAACCTGGAGATGCACTGTGATCACGGATACTTTTCCTAATGTTTTGAAAACACTATTTCCTTTGTAGGTTTTCACTTCAATGAAACAAAGGAAATCAGAAACTTGTATCAGTGAAGCAATTTCAGGTGGATTTCCTGAAGTTGAACAAGTTTGTTTATATTCCAAATCTCTTTGGTTGTTTTTTGTAGTCATTTGTTTCTTGATCACATTCCCAAACATTTCTTTAATTATGTTAAACATCCTAAATAGAATAATTTGCATTTCACTACATCTATTTGTCAGCCAAAGAGGTGCTGATGCAAAGTACTAGAAATCTGTTGGTTTTTACAAAGGGTATTTATTTGGGGTAAAAGCTTATATTTACAAGGCCCTAAAGAATCCATCTCAAGGTACCATAAGAAGTACTTCCTCACCAAAGTCAGTTGCCACATTTTGAAGTGAGATGGCAGGCCTGGTCCCTCCTTCCTTCTTCCTCTTAAGGCTCCATGGACCCAGCTTCTTCTGATTTCAGCTTTAGGATGGCATTGGGTTTGTTTCTTTTTGGGCTTCCTCAGCTCAGCTGCTTTGTTCTCTCTAGCTGCAAACTGTCAGACAAATGGCTCGTCTCTTCCTGGGGTTTTAGAATCAAAACTAACAAAATTCTTGCTTCTTCAGTTGTTACTTCTGTGTATCTTCTTGAGTGAGTGTCTGTTTCTTACAGTCGAGCAAGAGGACAGGGACTCAACCCTGAGTCATGCCCTACTGACATGGCAGAATCAAAGCCCATATCTTGATTTAATCAAGCAAACATAAAACCTTTGAATTTAATAAAATAAAAGGGTATCATGCCGAGAGGAACAGACCAGTTTAGAAACATAATCAATATCATTTCTGGAATTCACAAATAATATCAAACTGCCATATCTCATAATAATTTTATTATTATTTTATTACTGTTATTTTATTTTGTAGTTAAATACATATATTATATAAAACAATAGGAAAATGAAAAAAATAAAATAAATTGAGATGTTTGGATTAAAAAACAAGAGCTTTATTTTCATATCTACAAATTTTTTGCTATTTTGTTGGTCTTGTACTTTAGATATCAAATAATGACTCTAACTTGAAACAAAAGCTGTTATGCTTCAAGGTTAATCCATAGTTAGTATGATGATGGACAGTAAACAATAGATTTCTAAAGCCTTTTGAAGAAGTTTTGGATTACAGAAGGGTTATAACTGTGGCAGGGGAGGATCATTGGTGCAGGTTGTCAGTGATGGGGGATACATTGGAGGAAGTTCATCTGGGCATGCATTTAAGGCATAGAAGTGTGTTCAAATGTTCATGGGGCATTGTCAAATTGGTGGAGATTCACACAATAGCCGAAGGAATATCAAATTCCCATGCTGGGGAGCTCTGCCACATTCTGTAATGGAACAGCAGCAATCCCCCAAGTACAGGGGCAATGACTAGTAAAGGAAGATAGTCCATTGATGGGCCCTTGATATCGATGACAGTGCTTAAGAACCTTTACTCTTGAAATAGAAACTTAGTCTAGTAATATAGGGTGCCTAAGAGTTGCCTCCTGGGAGCCTCCTTGTTGCTCAAATGTGGTTCCTCTCTAAGCCTAACTCAGCATATAAATCCATTACCTTCCCCTAAGCATGGAACATGACGCTGGGGGATGAGCCTCTCAGCACCAAGAGATTACTACCAAGCACCAACTACCAATGAAACTGGAAAAAGACCTTGACCAAAATGGGGAAAAAGTAAAGACAAATGAGTTTATATGGCTAAGAGACTTCAAAGTGAATCAGGAGGTCATTTCAGAGGTTACACTTATGCATGTCTCAGCCGGATCTCATTGACTACCAAAGTAGATACTACCCTAAATAGCAGGGCAACTGAGGGCTCTGGAGACATCCAGACACTATAGTCAGGGCAGATAGCTCAGGAGTTTGGTATCTTCCCTACGGGCCCTACTTCAGAATTTATGCTCACCAGGGTGACAGAGTTGGACTCAGTTGTGGTTTCCCTACATATGGCTCTTCTGTTCTTCTGTTTGAACCTATAATTAGTACTAGAGTTGGTAGGTGCACATCTAAGAGACTTAAATCTTTGGGCTGTCCATTTTCCAGCTGGGCCTCAAATCTCAACAGAGTTGCAACACCTACTCTCCAGTTCATTGGTCTCCCCCAAGACAACTAGCAAGGAGGTGAAGATGGACAACTATCAAACCAAGCAACTTAGAGAGTCTACAAGCAAGGCCCTAATGGATTGCAGCCCCCTCTCAATTAGAGGTAGAGTGGACATCACCATCTCAGAATCCTCAGGATTGGGGAATGAACTATGGACTAGTGTGGACTTACTGGTATTCTACTATAGACTTATTGTGATTCTAGCAATGGAATAAATTATATCATTGCTGTGGAGGCAGTGGAGAGGGAAAAACAGCTGTAATGTGGGGATATTTTAGGGACCTGGGGATTGTCCTGAATGACATTTCAATGACAGATACAGGCCATTGTATATTTTGCCATAACCCACAGAATTGGGCGGGAGAGAGTGCAAACTACAAGATAAACTTTAAACCATGCTTAGTGACAGTGCCCCAAAATGTGTTTATCAATTCAATGAATTTACCACACTAATGTAGGACATTGTTAATGTAGTAAAATGTAGGAGTAGGGAGTGGGGCATATGGGAATCCCCTATATATTTTTTTATGTAACATTTATGTAATCTAAGTATCTTTATATAAAAAAAGAGCCACATAGTTTTCAATAGTTAAAAAAAAAAAGAAACTCTTCTGGGTCTGACTAGGTAAGTGAATCTAATGTAACCATACCAACAGCATGCTATCCATCACTCCAGCATGAAGCAGGTGCCACTATCTCAAGACATTTTAAACCCAGAGAAATATACTAAAAATGTGATAGTTAACACAGCATATTAACCTCATAATAACCTCATATCAACCTCATAATATTGAGATACACTTTTTAGGACTATTTATGTTCTTTGTGTTGCTATTTCTCACCTATTTTGGTTAATTTCCAGATACATATATGAGATTTTATATTGTTTATTCTTTATTGTCCATCGAACTTTATATGTTATATGTGGGCATTCTTTGAGATATAAATTGAACATTCTTTTTTTTTCATGGAGTTTTTGCATGTGCAACATTATCAATTTAGGATTGCTATAAATGCAATCCCTTGCTGAAGGTTTTTCGATTATATAGGTAATATGATATCAGAAAGCATAGTTACGTAAGCTCTTTTTTGTGGTCATAAATTCTCAGGGAATATTTTTTCTAATGTTAATGATGTTGAGAGCAGCAAGTTACTTGGTTGATCCCTGTTGCATAGCAGTGTTAGTAGATATTGTCTAGGTTCTTGTCCATGCTACAGAAATGAATTTCAAGAACTTACCGGCCTAACTAACCCAATGTGCTCTTGAAATTCATTTCTGCAGCATGGTCAAGAACCTAGACAAAATCCTATAAAAGCAGGTTTGTGTTTATTCTTCCCAATACTGAGTGTTTTTGGAGCCTAAATTTAAACAAGTTTATCTTATTAGACTTGCCAACTTCAGCTGGTTCTGATGAGAACATGTCAAAAACTGATTGATCACAGCTAGTCATTTTCTATCTTCCATTTATCAAAAGCACCCAAGTATATAGGACCAATTCCTTGTGAGTATTCTTTTTCTGCATTTCTCAAGTGCCAAATATTTTGATATAGCTAGTGCATTCCTTACCACCTGTACTCCTTCCTAATTCACTCCAAGCAAAATTTTGAGCAATTCCATTGGTAGAGAATTTCAGGTTTATTAATACTTTACTTTCTCCTGTGATGTTGTCATTTTCTTCTGGCAAACAAGTCATCCAACTCCATGATCCCATATTTATATTTTCTTTCCTAGAACCACTCCTGGTATCAGCTGCTTTAAATTGTGCAACTGAAAATTTAGAAAGTGCCCACAGCTGATTTAAAGTCCTTGCCTAGTAAGTCCAATGTCTTCCCATTTCTATTGACTGTGTTTTCCCTGAGTACAAACCATGATTCTGTGTATCTTTGCATGCCACATAATTATTTTGTTGCTGAAGACTGGACATTTTAAAAAATATAATGTGGAAGCATTATAATATTATAATAGCACCTCCTAAGAGTTTGCTGTTATTGTTGCTGCTGCTGTTTGTTTAATGAACTAATTTCTGTAAACCAATTCGAAACTAAATCTGTAAAGAAATCTGTATTCTTTGGACTGTGTAGCCACTGAAGTCACTGCTTAGATTAGTGGTCAGATAATGATTGGATAGAGAATTCCTGCAAACAATTAGTTTCCCAGTCTTTGCTGAGGGGCTGCATGTGTGCTGAGGGAGGCCTTGAACACTAGATGACAGTTTACAAAACTTTGCCATAGCCTACACTCTTCTACTCCTCCCTTGCCTAGAGCCTTAAAATTAACCAGTGGTGGGAGATTAGGGCCTTCTCAGATATCCCCTAGGTATGCAAATAACCATGGGCATGTGTGTATTATGGAAATATGCATAGCTTCTAGATTCTCATAAATATGAATATATATAAATATATAAGTTTTTCAAAACCCAATATGGACATCTACTTCCCAGATTTTTTTTTAAAGTTTGGTTTTTTTGGTCAGCTTATTTTTTGTGCCAATTCATATCACTGCCTTAGACTGCTGTAACATTAAGACATGTCTGCTAATTATTTTTGAAAAATGCACCCAGGATGAAAGTCTGCTCATATCAGGGGAAGTATATGTCAGTTTAAATTATGACAATCCTTATGAGTGGAGTTTTTGAGGGAAAACCATACCTGTCAGGAAAAAAAAAATCATTCTCTGTAATGTGGCTTTGGAGATCCTCTAACTCTGTTCTGCCACCTTCAGTGTCTGCTATAATTCACCATAATTGTGTATCTGTTGGTTTTTAAGACTCACATGGAGTTGGTGAGAGGAGTATGGGAATATGGGGTGTTAAAACATCACAAAGTTCAGCTTTCTTACTATGATTCACACATTTTCTCTGTATAAACATCCTCACATTTTTGCAAGCCATTGGGTAATTCAAAGAGTTTCAGAAATGTTGGTTGTAACAATGTCTTCCAGGGACCTTGTTGTTTTAAGGCAGAAAAGACTTTGCAGAGGTCCCAATTCTATTATTTCTGCTAATGTCAACAAAATTTCATTGATTTCTGCTGTTATTTTATTAATTTTTTCCTTCCTTCTTGATTTTGCTTTTTATTTTCTAGGTTCTTGAGTTTGGATTTTAGATTATTGATTTGACACATTTCCTCTTTTCTAATATATGCATTTAGGGCTATAAATTTTCCTGACCTCACTGCTTTAGCTGTGTCCTACACATTTTGGTATGTTGTATTGTCATTTTCATTCAGTTCAATGTGTTTTTAATTGTGGTTTTATATATATACATATTTATACACACACACATATATGTATATATGTATATAAATGTCATTTTAACCATTTTTAAGCATACAGCTCAGTCAGATTAATAATATCAATATTGTTGTGAAACCATCACCACTATCAATTTCCAAAATATTTTATCAACCCAAACAGAAACATCATATAAATAAACAGTAATTCTCTGTTTCCTGTAATGCTCAGCTCTTGGTAACCCCTAAAATCCATGGGTTTGTGATTTTTGTGTATTCAATATATTACATACAATAGGAATCATACAATATTTATTATTTTGTGTTTGGTTTATTTCACTTAACATAATATTTTTAATGTTCATCCAAGTGGTAACATATATCAGAATGTCATTCTTTTTATGGACGAATAATATTCCAACATATGTATACCCCATTTTGTTCATCAATTCATCGGTTGGGTTGTTTCCATATTTGGCTATTGTAAATAATGCTAAAAAAAACATTGATGTGCAAGTATCACTTTGCGTCCATTCTCTTGAATTCTTTTGGGTCTATAGTTAGGATTTGAATTGCTGGATCTTATAATAGCTCTATGTTTTTGAGGAACAAATAAATTGTTTCCTCAGCAGATTCACCATTTTTTACCCATACCAGGAAGGTAAGAGGGTTCCAATTTCCAGATTTCTCTGCATCATTGCCAAACCTTTTTATTTTCCTTTTTCATTATAACCATTCTAGTAGATGTGAATTGGTATACCATTGTGGTTTTGATTTGCATTACCCTAATGACTAACGAATCTGAGCATCTTTTCATGTACTGATTGGCTATTTGTACATATTCTTTGAAAACAATGTTTATTTTAAAGTCCTTTTCCATATTTTAATTAGGTTATTTGTCTTTTTGTTGTAGAAGTTCTTTTTTATGTGGTTTTGGCCCTTAAATTTAGTTCTTTGCTCCACTTTGAGTTATTTTTTGTATACGTTATAAGGTAAGGGTAAAATTTCATTCTTTTGCATGTATATATGCATTTTTCCCAGCACCATTTGTTGAAAATATTGTTCTGTCTCCATTGAATGGTCTTGTCACCCTGTTTTACTTCAGCTGAATATAGATGTGAGAGTTTATTTCTGGGCTTTCAATCTTTTTTTAGTGGTCATACATCTATACTTATGTATAGTACCAGAAAACATCATTGGAATTTTGCTAGGGGTTTCATTCAATCCATATATTTCTTTGGGTACTATTGTCACCCAAAATTTATTGAGTCTTCCAATCTATGAAAGTGGGATATCATTCTATTTAGTAATCTTTCAGTAATATTCTGTAGTTTTCATTGTACAAGTCTTGCACATATTTGAATACATTTATTCCTAAGGATTTCATACTTTTTGATGCTATTGTAAATCAAATTGTTTTTCTTAATTTCTCTATGGATTGTTAATTGCTAGTATATAGAATCACAGCTAAGGTTTTGATGACTGATTCTAGATCCTTCCTTGTTATAGGTCTATTCAGGTTTTCTATTTCTTCTTGAGTCAGCTTTGAGAGTTTGTGTTTTTCTAGGAATTTGTCTGTTATATCTAGGTTAGCGAATTTGTTGGTGTCAATTCTTCATATTATTCTCTTTAATTCCCTTTATTTCTAGAAACTCATTCATAAAGACTCCTCTATCATATATGAGTATAGTGATTTGAGATTTCTCTCTCTCTTTTTTTTTAGTTAATTGAGGTAAAGGACTGTCAATTTTGTTGATCTTCTCAAATAACCAAATTTTGATTTAGTTGATTATCTCTAGAGTTTTCCTATTCTCTTTTATTTATCTCCATTTTAATCTTATTATTCCATCCTTCTACCAGCTTTGGGTTTAGTGTGCTCTCCTTTTGCTAATTCCTGTTGGTGTTATATTAGGTTATTTGAGACCTTTCTTCTTTCTTAATATAGAGATTTACAGGTACACATTTCATGAGTACTGCTCTCACTGCACTCAATAAAGTTTTGTTTATTGTACTCTTGTATTCATTAGTCTTAAAGTATTCTCTAATTTCTCTTGTGACTTCTTTTTTGACTTGTTAATTGTTTAAGATTGTTTTGTAATTTCTACATATTCATGAGTTTTTCAGTTTTCCTTCAGTTATTCACTTCCAGCTTCATTCCATTGTGTTTGCAAAAGGTGCTTTGTACAATTGCAATCATTTTAAATCAATTTAAATCATTTAAATTTGTTTTGTGGCTTAATATAATGTTCCATCTTGGAGAATATTCCATATGTACTTGAGAAGAATGTTTTTTCTGCCTTTGAAGGTAGTGTCCTGATTATGTCTGTTAGTTCTAATTAGTTAATTCTATTCAGTCCTCTATTTTCTTATTAAACTTCTGTCCGGTTTTTGTATCCATTATTAAAAGTGGGATATTGAAGTCTGCAGCTATTAGTGTAGAACTGTTTATTTTTCCCTTCCATCTACCAATTTTTGCTTTATATACTTGGAATAAATGTATTTTTCCCTGAGAATTCCTCTTTGACCTAAGGATTATTTATACATGTGTTACTTAGTTTCCAAGTGTGTGAGGATTTTCCTGTCATTTTGCTGAAATTGGTATCTTATTTGATTCCATTTTCTCAGAGAAAAC